>CM031378.1:67972363-68271239 GCA_018208015.1 Medicago ruthenica
TGGGAGATCATGTTTTCCTGAAAGTTACCCCTAAGCTGGGACTACGAGGTGTTTTCAGGACTAAGAAATTGAGTCCAAGATTCATTGGGCCATTTCAGATACTTAAACGTGTCGGACCAGCAGCTTACCAATTGGCTCTGCCACCGGCGATGTCAGGATTGCATGATGTTTTCCATGTTTCACAGCTAAGGAAGTACATTCCTGATCCTCACCAACCAGTAGAGTTGGAAACTATCGACTTGAGATCGGATTTGACTTTTCAACCCGAACCGGAACGGATTATTGAACGTGATGTCAAAGCATTGAGGAACAAAGAGATTCCAATTGTCAAAGTTATATGGAAAGGTTCTCCCTATGGTGAAGCTACATGGGAATTGGAATCGGAGATGCAGGAGAGTTATCCACATCTTTTTACAGGTAATTTCTAAATTTCGAGGACGAAATTTCTTTAAGGGGGGTAGAGTGTAATATCCCGCTTAGAAGTATCAGTTATAAGCGTTAGAAACTTCGTTTGCAAGCAATGGCAAGATGGTAATTTGAGGAGTGGCATAGTTGTAATTAGAGGGAAAGTTACTATTTGGATATATATGAATTTGGGCAAGTTTCTACTCATTTTTCTTCCTTCACAAATCTGAAAATTTTCCTTCCATTCTTCTCTCATTTTCGCCCCCATCCTCACCAAAATCATCTCATCAATCATCATCTTTATAGAATTAAACTTCCACCTAAACTCTTGAGTACCAAGTAAGCTTGTGTTGGTGAGTTTTGGAGCAAGAAAAAGTTATAGAAAGCCAAGGAATAGAGGTTCTCTTGAGTAGAGATTTGGAGCTTGGAGCTAGGGTTTGAATTCCTCAACTTAGCAAGCATCTTTTGGGATTAAGGTGAGCTCCTAGTGGGTTTTAGAACCCTCCTTGCTTAAGCTTTGAAGTTTATAGATATATTCAATTGTTGTGATTCATAGGACCCTAATTCCCTTTGATGGTTTTTCCTTGATTTCACATGTTATAAGTTGTTTATAGGACTTAGAAATGTGCCATAAGCTGTATGATGTTTGGGTGGGATTGATTGTGCCAAAAATGGTGAAAATTATGCTTTGAAATTGCCCTATGCTGTCCAACTGCAGGTAAAATCGTGTCACGATTTTACAACCGTGTCACGATTTTATAGGCAGTGCAAAACACGAATTCTGGGCATGGAATCGTGACACGATTCCAAAATCGTGTCACGATTTTGAAGGTGACAGAACAAGAAAATTTTTCAACTTATATTGCACCATTTCAGCCATCCAATGCTATCCCAAACTCATTAAGCGATGTGTAATGGCTATGTATCGTCTTTAAATGTTAAAGGACCTATCCCTTAGAGCATGATTAGATCATTAGGGAAGGCTTATAGTTTGATAAATAGAGAGCCTAAAGAGGTGAACAAAGTTATAGAAGTGTTCCTTTGGAATACATAGGCATGGGAATGTTTAGCAATCATAGTTACAGATGTGTTTATAGAGTTGGTTCTCCAACAATCATAGGTGACTCATGAGAACGATGAGTCAAGGAATCATAGATTATATGTTATATGTCATAGAAATACGATACGATCATAGTACTGATTATATGTCAAAGTTAAAGAAATATTCAAAGATATTGGCGTGCTTGCACGTTTCACAGTCATAGGGCGTGTTCATCAGACTCCGGGATTCGCCGGATGGGACTTCTCCGAGAGGGTTGTCCACACGTTTCATAGGGAGTCCGGTGTTAGCCTGATATGATAGGAGTTTCACCGGTTTATAGGGAGACGTATCTCGGGGTTGCTCCACCCGGGGTGCCCTCCGTAAAATGAACTCAGATAATTGCTTGTTCAACGCTAACAGCTAACATAAAACACTTTCTTTGTTTTATGATTCATAGTTATAGTTATAGTTATAGTCATAGAAAGTTTACAGTTACAGGAAGGTTATAGTTAAAGTCATAGGCTGGTTTATAAGACTTGGCGATTCTAGATTCCCCTAAATTGCCAAGGTAGGCATGGCGACCCTAGGTTCCCTGTGGTCGCCAAACAGTAGGTTGGGTAGAGCTCACTGAGACATTATGTCTCATCCCATTCCTTCTGGTGCAGGTTCACAGGCAGGATCGCAATCAGCACGCAACAAGGGTAAGGAAAAGGCTACGGACTGATCGTGCTGTTGTTATATGATATGGATGATTGTATTATATGGTTGTACTTATGCTGTACATGTATCAGAGATGTTATTTAACTTTGGAATGTAATATTACAATGTGATGTAATATTAGTATGAACTTTTTATATTGTAAATTAATGTATCCCGTACGAAATTTTAATACTCGTATAAGATCCTAGGCAATCTTAATATGGGTGTTACAATGATCATGACTGAAATGCTTTGCATTTAATGCTAAGGATAAGAGGTGACCTTGGCTTGCTGCAAGGGTCAAGACCTTGGACGAATTCAGCTCCCAAAGCAGCTGAATTCTGACAGAAAAATGATGGAAATGATGAAAGCAAGGCTGTTTGCAAAACAGGGGCAGCAACTTTGCCTTAATCCTTGAGTGGTTTTGATAAAGCCTATGGCAAGGTGGTTGCTGGCAAGTAGCAGGGTCAGTTGCAGGTCAAGTGGGAGGGGAAATGACTGCCCAAAGTCAGCAAGTGGCTAGGTTACTTGATCAATTTTGCTTCCTCTTCCTTTCCCTTTTGCTTTTCCAATTGTCACATGTTCTTTTCTTCCACTTGGTTAAATCCAACATTATCCATGATAATAATACATGATAATAATTATAGATAATGACTGAAATGCAATAAAAGAAAAGGAAAACAGAAAAATCAAAAATCTGAAAATCTGCAGAAAATTCGCAGACTTCGCTCTGCGAAGTAGACTTTGCTCTGCGAAGTCCTCATTTCTGGGAGACTTCGCTCTGCGAAGACCTCATTTCAGCAATGTTGACTTTTTGTTGACTTTTTGACTTTTCTCTTTTTTTTTTTTGATTTTTTTTTTGATTTTTTTGAAAAGGCTTAGGACAAAATTGGGGTACTACATTGAGGACTAAGAAAACACTTTTAAATTAATTACTTAATTTAACATTTCCAAATAATAAACTACAAGAAATAAGTAATTTTCCTAGGAATTTTTTCCTAGGAAAACACTCTAAATTCGTCGGAAACGGTGTTTTCCGACGAATTTACCGACGAAACTTAACATAGGAAATTTTCAATCTATTCCTACGTGTTTCCGACGAATTTCCTAGGAATTTTCTGTCAGATGTTTTCCTAGGAATTTTCAAGGAAAATTCTGCTGGAAAATGTCTAACAGGTGCTTTCCGACGAATTTCCGAGGAAATTTATTAATATTTTAATGGTTAGTTTCCGACGAATTTTCGAGGAAAATAATTATTTTTAAAAAAAATTAAAATTTTCAAAATTCAAAATTGCGCCAAAAAAAATTTCAAAATTTTTAAAAATGTTTCCGAGGAATTTCCGACGAAAATAATTAATTTTTTTAAAAAAAATTGAATTTTTGAATTTTAAAATTGCGCCAAAAAAAATTTGAAATATTTTTAAAATTGTTTCCGAGGGAAATAATTAATTTTTTTAAAAAAGATAAATTTTCGAATATTGAAATTGCGCAAAAAAAAAAATTTAAAATTTTTAAAAATTATTTCCGAGGAAAATAATTAATTTTTTAAAAAAATTAAATTTTCAAATTTCAAAAAAAATTGAAAAATTGTGCCAAAATTTTGAATTTTGAAAAATTGAGCCAAAAAAATTTGAATTTTTTAAAAATATATATATACTAAAATATCAAAAAAATATATATTAAAAAATGATTTTTTAAAAAAATATATATATACTAAAAGTGTTTTGAATAAAAACAAAAGTAGGAATGAAATACTTTGATGAAATTATTTTTGAAAGAAATAAATAGATGTTATTGTTGAAGAAGATGAAAATTTGTGTTAATGAAGATGGAAAATTGTTGTGGAAGAGTTGTTGAAAAAGGAAGAAGAAGAAGAAGAAAATAAATGATAAGAGATTATTGTTGAAGAAATTGGTGTTAATGAAGATGAAATTTTTTTGTGGAAGAGTTGTTGAAAAAAGAAGAAGAAGAAGAAGAAGAAGAAGAAGAAGAAGAAGAAGAAGACGAAGAAGAAGACGACGAGGAGGAGGAGGAGGAGAATAGGAAGAAGAAAATTTATGTTGAAAAATATGATAAGAGATTATTGTTGAAGAAGATAAAAAATTATGTGTTTAGAAATTGTTGAAAGAAGATGAAAAAGAAGAGGAAGAAGAAAATATAGAGATGAATGAATATTTGTTGGAGTAGTGATGGATGAATGAATGATGAAATGTGTAGTAGAGTGTGTTATTTATAGAGAAAAAATTCTGTCACGTTTTCTGAGGAATTTCCTAGGAAAAAATTCCTAGGAAACCTTCCCTGTAACACCCATACTAAATTATCTAGAATATTTAGCATGTGTATTAGTCTGATACCGGATACATTAAAAATTTTCAATAATAATAATATATACAATACAACTGAAAGGGGTACAATTATCCAAATGTCATATAATACACTTTCATATACATATATATAATCTGACAACCTCCTGAGCTTATCCATGACGAGCAACTGCACTCCATCCAGCGTCTTCCTGAAGAATATCTTCATGAACATCTTGCTAACCTGTAAACCTGCACCAGAAGGATTGGGATGAGACATAATGTCTCAGTGAGCTCCAGCCCAAGCTACTGTTGGCAACCACGGGGGAAACCTAGGGTCGCCGTGCCTACTCTTGGCAATCTTGGGGATACCTACGATCGCCGTCATTCTCTACTTATTTCGCGATCAAGGGGAAAATTTAGGATCGCTACTTGACTTTATCATGTCTTATGCTTTTCATGTACATAATCTTATGCTTAGTGATCGAGGGGGAATCTATGATCACTTGCTGATGTCTAATGACTACTTTGTCTTAACTCTTAGTACATAACACGTATACATATTCATATTCATCTTCTTATAACATTAAGTTAGAAGTTAGTGTTGAACAAACAATCATTATCTTGGTTCATTTTACGGAGTGCATCCGGGTGGAGTAACCCCGAAGTACATCTCCCATCATACCGGTGAAAATTCCTATCATATCAGGCTAACACCGGACTCCTCTTATCATTGTGTGGACAACTCTCTCGATGAAGTCCCATCCGGCGAATCCCGGAGTCTGCTGAACACAATTTAACTTTGCATGTAGACAAACCTCTCGGAGAAGTCCCATCCGGCGTATCCCGGAGTCTGCTGAACATGCTTAAATCTTTTAACATACGTGTGGACAATCCTCTCGGAGAAGTCCCATCCGGCGAATCCCAGAGCCTGCTGGACACGTTTAATATAGTCTTATAACTTACATGTGGATAGCCCTTTCGGAGAAATCCCATCCGGCATAATCCGGAGTCTGATGAACACGTTTAATCTTTATCATTAAATTCTTAACTTAAGTTCATATGTATATCTTATTCGTTCATATTCTTGTGCATATCTAATGCGTTCTTATGTAATCATTCTTAAATATCTAACCTATAAATAGGTTCTTAACCTTGATCATTGGATCATTCTTATCCTCATTAATTCTTAACTTTTGTACTTGAAAGTACGTCTAATAATTGCTATAAGCTTTTGCATACTTAATGCATTTCTTAAGGGAACTAATCTCCCAATACATAACCTATGAGTATAGGGTCATAGGCTTATCGTTATCATAAGCCACTACTTAATTGCTAGAACATTTGCATAATCGTCTAGACTTTGCCCTCTTAATTCTACAATATTCTAAGTCATTGCTCAATCCTTGTTCCTTACATTTTCATCCTTTATGGGAGCCTCTTGGATGAGTTAGAATGGTAGCTATTGTTTCTAAAATGTTCATGGAGAAAACGGATGCGAAAAACCATGCCTACGCGCTCCAGAACACTCAAAACAGCAAAGCTGTCAAGTGCTGTCCTGATGTTGTCGCTATAGCCACGGCCTGTCGCTACAGCGACTGTAGGTAAAAGTCTGAAAACATGATGCTCGCTTGTAGCGACGGCTGGTCGCTTGTAGCGACCGTAGGCAGAACTCAAAGTTGTCTGGTCGCTGTAGCAAGCTCCAGCTCGCTGTAGCGACCATAGCAGGTCCAGAAAACTCAAAAATGGCATTTTTCATCATTCCAAACCATCCCAACACACCCAAGCTTCCCCAAAGGTATAAAAAGGATTTTCTTAAGCATATAAACAGTTTAAACATAGTTGGAACAAGGAATTAGTAAATAACATAGATTAGGACATTTTCTAAAATTGCTCAAATTATAATTAACTCTTAAACTTACTCAAGTGGGTTCTAAAACCCTAGGGAGCTCACCTAAGCCTTGATTGGTGCTTGCAACTTCTGAATTCCAAACCTCTTGGTTCTTCCTTGCTTCTCTTCTTATTCTTCTTGTTCCAAACTTCCAAAACCTAAGCCTTCTTGCATAAATCTCACAAGATTGAGGATGGAGGCTTGATGGTTGAAGGTTAGAGTGAGGAGGCGTGAGGTTGAGGGAGGAGAAGGTGAGAATTCTGATTTTTAGAGAGAGAAGGGAGAGATAAGAATGATAGAAAATATCTTCCCCCTCTTTTTAAATAATCTTCTCATTTCAAATAAATTTCCATTTTGCCATTGCCTCATATTACAAAATTGTCATGCTTCTTAATAGCTTCTAATAATGATAACTGATACTTATAAGCGGGATATTACATTCCCCCAAAAAATTTCAAATTTTCGTTTCCCTCTCCTCTGATTTTGATTTCCCTCTTATTTGATTTCCTAGGAATTTCATAGGAATAATTCCTATAAAAATAATTTATTTTTTTTCAAAAAAATCAATTTTATATTGGTTAGAAGAATTTGAAAAAAAAAAATCAATTATTTGAAAAAAATTAGAAAAAATAAATTATAAATATTGTTTTTGGTTAAATTAATTAAAATCAACATAATGATTTGAATACAACGAAAATATTCATAAAAATTACGAAACAAAAATATAAATTACTCGCTATTCTCATCCTCGTCCTCGTCCTCGTCCTCATCATTATCATCATCGCCGTCGTCGTCATGTGTTTCATGAGGTGTCGGTGAAAATTGACTCGATGCAGGCGACGATGAATCAGTTGTCTTTCTGCTCTTTCTCCCACCCATGAACTTCTTTGTCATCATCTTTTGGAATTTTCGAAAGACATTCATTTCTTTCCTTAGCTCCGTCTCTGACTCGTTTTTCCTTGCCAACTCCTCCTTTTGACATTGCACTTCCTCGTTCAATCGACTTATCATTGCTTGCATCTCAAGAGACTCTGCAGAACGAACTGAGCTGGACTCTGGTAGAACAGGAGCACGGAACAAATTTCCATGCACCGCGTTGCAGGCTAACGCTCCAAGACCGTATACTCTATCTGGTCTTTGTTGTCCTCCTGCAGCCTTTACCCATAATTCAATTTTGATGGATTCGGGAATTTCTTCTTGCGATTGAATCTCAGGATGTTGCGCCAAAAACTGTGCTACGTACTCGTCATAAGATGCCTATAAAGAAAAGTATAGAAAATTAGATAATAATAATAATTGTTTACAAATAAAGTCAAATAAAAATGAGATAATAATAATAATAATAATTAACATATTTCATATTAGTTAACAACATAATTATTTAATAACTCACTTTCTTTTTCATATTAACATCATTTGTCGGCTCTTGTTCACCATGATATTTCCACATGTAATAATTCTCCATAAAACCAAGGTCCTTTAAATGATTTAGAACATCTTTTGGGCTCTGAAGCAGCCTACACGTACATTTAATACACGGACATCTTATCCCTCCCTCCAATGTAAAGGCACGTTGCGACATGGCGTAAGCAACAAATTCACGAACTCCATCCACAAAAGCCGCTTTAAGTGTTCTTTTCCCCGGATATTTTCTATCGTACATCCAACTACGATGTAAAATATATTGATCCATCTTCCGCGTCACTAATATTAACTCAATTAGTTTGTATTTATTCGTTACAATAACGCGCGGATAATAAATCCTCGCGTTGCCGACAAAAGTTAATGACTACAACCTAAATATAAATAACAATTTTTTTTTTTTCTAAAAACCTAAATATTTAGAAATTCGTACGAATTACACATATTTCATATAAATTAACTTCATAATTCTTTACTAATTTATCTTCTTTTTCTAACAAACTTTTTAAACATATTTCTTTACTAACGTAACCTTCTTTTTTTAAAATAACTACAACAACATTTTTACTAACCACATTTTTTACTTGCATTTTTATTAACTAAAACATATTTACTATATAATTGTCACATGAATTGCATAAAAATTATATAATATTTTACAACTAACATATATAACATTTTCTAATTAATCTATGTCACATTTTCTAAAATTTGTATGAATTCAACATTACGCGCATATAAAAATTACGAGCCACAAATAAAAGTTACGCGCGGATAAGAATTCCGTGCGCCACCGGCAAAATTAATTACAACAACTAATTCACATATTTCATATCAATTAACTTCATAATAATTTTTTTAACATATTTCATTACAACAACTAATTCACTAATTCACACATTCTTTACTAATTTACATTCTTTTTCTAACAAATTTTTTATACATATTTCTTTTTCTAACAAACTTAATTTTATACATATTTCTTTTTATTCCTAGTCAAACCATTGTAGCAATTTAAAATAAGTAGAAGATATATACCAACCTCAAATAATTAGACGATGAACACAGTGGATGAAAAAAAACCAAGCAGTAGCTGCAGCAACAACACCAACCTTAAAATGGATCTGAAACAAGAAACTACAAAAAATAATACAACATAATTAATAAAATCAATATCAATGGAGAATAGTGTAATAACATTGAAATAAATTATTATAAAAATAACATTAATAAAATTAAATATATACACAAACCTGATGGAGAATAGTGTAATAAATTATAATGGAGAGAATAAGTGATATTGATATGGTGAATAATATGAGAGATAATAACTATATAAAAAAAATAAGTATATAATATGAGAGATAGTAATTTGAGAGAATAAATGTATTGAGAGAAAATAGATTAAGAAAATGAAAGAAAGAAAGAAGAAGAGTATAAGAATAAATGAGTAAGAATGAGGGAAAGAATGAGAAATATATATTATAGACTGCTGCCAACGGTCACATGAGGCAATTGCAACGGTTAGGAATGTTTTCCGACGAATTTTTTCGTCGCTAAGCAGCCTGCTTTCCTAGGAATTTTTTCGTCGGTAAGCATCACCCACTCAAATTCAAACACGTAGGCTTTATATGAGTGTGGTCCCTTGTGCTTTTCTAGGAATTTTTTCGTCGTTAAGCATCACCCACTCAAATTCAAACACGCAAGTTTTATATGAGTGTGGTCCCATGTGCTTTCCTAAGAATTTTTTCGTCGGTAAGCATCACCCACTCAAAGCTTGCCACGCGCACATTTCTAGTCATGAGGGACCACATGGTTGCTTTCCGACGAATTTTTCGTCGGTAACCTAGTTGCTTTTCGATGAATTGAAATTCCTAGGAAAATTTGGTAGGAAAATTGGGTGTTTTCTTGTAGTGAATTCGTTCACATAATTGTGTGCCCCCTCTTAAGGATACCCCCATTATATAAACACTATTAATGTGTGTGTTCCATCCGACGTGAGACTTTCACTTTTTTCAATTCACACAACACTAGTTTTACCCAACGTGGGAATTTGTGTTTAGTCTTTTAACTCAATTTTCACACATGTTCCAACAGTTTTGGAAAAAAAAGGAATGATCAAGTAAAACAAATAGAAGACATTGGGAGGATAAAACTTTGGAGGTTAATTTTTTATTCGTAATACAAAATTACTCTCGTTTGAGGGAACTAAAAAATTGTATTGGGAAATAATTTTGGGAGATTTTGGAGGGTTTATATGAATTTTTCAAATACAATATATTTTGTTATAATATTCTTAAAATATAAAATATATTAATCATAAGAATTAGTTTATCATTATCTAAAATTTGTTCTTTCAAAAAATATGATATTTTTCACCCCCAAAGCTCTCCCTTTCCCTCCCCTTCAAACTCTCAAACAAAGTCTCAGTGATATCCCCACAAAGTGATGTAAAAGCAAATATCTTGTTGAAAGGAAATGGTGGGTGATATACAAATTTGTGATTAATCACGTGAATTTTTTTTTTTATCTATTAACATTTTATTATGTAATTTTATTGCTTATAGTACGTAAATACATAAACATATTTATAAATTTTCTTTTATATTTGAAGACTAAAATAATATTTTAATTTATTAATTTGAGGAATTTTCAATCAAAACATATTTTCTTTTCATATTTTTTCTCATTGTTTTTATTTGTGTAGTTTGTAATGAAATGCTTGTTTTACTTTATTTTTTTATCATGTTATGATATATATAATTTTTGTTAAGAGCACTTGAGTCATTTTTATAAATATACATACTTCTTTACCCTTATTTTTTAATTACCTTCATTTTATCTTGTACTAAACTACTAATCATTTTATTTTATTTTCATTTTTATCTTTTTTTAACTTTCTTTCCTCTACATTTTCTTTATCAATCAAACAAAATGTTAAAAAAAAAAAATAGGGGCTAAACGATCCCAGTTTATTTTTATCATGAACTAAACGTTGATTTGTTTTTTCTTTTTCAAAGATCAAAATGGGCCTTCGCTCATAATATTTTAAATATGGACAAAACATTTATGTTAATTGAAAAAAATTTATTTAAATTAACAGATTGACTCATATTTTTTTTTTCTAAAAAGATTGACTCCTATTTCTGGTAACAAACAAAATAAGATGAGTATAATTGGTAGCACATACACATGCAATGTGCATCATTCGTGTCATTATTATTGATGAAATTTCTTCTTCCTCAATTTAACAAATGCCACCATGTACCGCAACAATTTTTGGCAATACATATATCCTGCAAATCTGAATAATAAATATCAAAACACTTTGATAAATAAATACTAGTACTAGGATCTTGAGATGATCCAACATTCAAACGAATTCATTAGTTTTAATTTTATAAAAAGTAAGCATAGATTTTGAAACGTAGCATAACGTACTTTATTTAATTAACTTTTAATAGCATCTTCCTAAGTGGTACTCCATACTTATCTTATTGTATCCATTCAATATTTATTATTACAAGCCTTCAGAATCTGATTTAGTTTTTGATAGATTTATTATTTACATTCCTATTGATTCAACCACTGAACAGTACCCCGCTTTTTTTACATACCTTTCCCTGAAAGATATTTTTTTACGTAAAGATTTCCTTGAACGATATCAATCAATGCATGCATTTAGTCAAAATGAAAAACTAATGCATGCCTTTTAGGCAAAAAAAATAATTATTTTTTGGTCAAAATGAAAAATCAATGCATGCCTTGTAGACAAAATATATATATTTTTTTTTTATAAAAGCTAAATAAAAATTCAATACATGCAATTTTAGTTTTTTTGTTGGTCAATTCATAAAAAAAAGTTTTTTTGTTGGTCAATGCATGCATCTTAACATGTTACATTACATAATTTAAATAATTTATTTGCACTTTCACTTTAAATATTTTTTACACGGTTAATCAAGTATTAATGTTCATATCGTTAGAAAAAATTATTTTTAATTATAGTTATCTTTAAAATCACACGTATACTTACTTTTTTTAGGGGACGTGTACTTGATTATTAAATATTTTTTACATGGTTAATCAATAATAATTGTTTTTATCATTAGAAAATTTTATTTTTAATCATAGTTATCTTCGTAATCACACGTATACTTGATTATGATTGAATGACAGTAGAAAATTTCCGAGACAATGTATAAAACTATAGAAAATTTCCTAGACAATGTATAAAATGATTGACTGACTGTAGAATTTTTTTTTAAACAAAGTATAAAATTAAAATCAAATTTATATACAATGTCGGTGTAATAATGTTTTTGACATGTTTTCAATGACATGGTGTCAAATATATATATATATATATATATTGAAAAATGCAAAATAATAATTAAAAATTCAATGCATGCAATTTTAGTTTTTTTGTCGGTCAATGCATGCATCTTTTTTTTTGAAAGATTTATTTTTAATTATAGTTATCTTCAAAATCACATGTATAGTTGATTATTAAAAAAAAATTACACGGTTAATCAATTATAAATGTTCTTATCCTTAGAAAAATTCATTTTTAATTATAGTCATCTTCAAGATCACACGCACACTTGACTATGATTGACGGACAATAGAAAATTTTCTAGACAATGTATTAACATCAAATTTATTTACAATGTCAATGTAAAAAAAAATTTACATGTTTTCAATGACGTGGTGTCACATTAATTGATGAGTTAAAAATACATATATTTTTATCGCCATCGTGTTTTATGTACAAAATTTTTATCACGGTTAACGATGATTAATTTTCATCAAAGAACCTACAACGTAAATTTTCCACACTCAATAAAAAAAATTTATACACAAAAAGTCAAGCAACGAACCTTTGACTAATTTGTCATACATATATAAAACTTTGTAACTTACCATGTATATAAATTAAACTTTATTTCATCAAAAATCAAACTTTCAAAAAATAACAAGTTTTTTTTAAAAAAAAAAAAAAAAAAAAAGAGAAAAACAAAGTGCGGTAGAGCGGAAATAGGAGCGTGATGCAAAGTGCAAACATGTCTTTTCACAAAAAAAAAATATATAGAAAGATGCAACCTTAGGTAATAAAATAAAGCACATACCAATAACCCAAAAAATCCAATCATAGGAAATAATTCAACAGCCAAAAGAATTAGAAGGAAAGACCATAGGAATTGTCATTCTTAGAACAAAAAATAGAATCCAAAATAATTTATTAATTTTTCCAATCATAGTAAACTCTTCAAAATTATTACAAAAAACAAAAAGACCAATTAAAATAATAACTAATAATTTTTAATTTAAAATTAAAATTCAGATATATTTTTTTCTTTTTCTTTTTTCCCTTTCTTTCACACATGCCAGCCATGTTACCGTTGTTAAGACAAAAACAGAAAGAAAAATAAAAGTTTTTTTTTCTAACTAGAGTCAATGATCCAACGGTCATAAAATACTAGCCGTTAACTTTTTTATTTGTCTATCTTCTATTTTTTTGTTTCCGCAGAGACAAATACCCGTTATTCTTGTTTCTTCTTCTTCATATCTTGGTAGCTACTAGTGTCAGTGTATGCTAGTGGTTACAGAAAAAAAAAATTCTTTTTTTTTCTTCTTCTGGGTTTTGGATTCTTGGGTTGAATCTTGGGTTTGTTATTTTTTTTTTAATAATCATATAGAATTTTTTTAAGGAATGAACAACAACATGGTTAATACTTCTGAAGAGAACAATTCAAACGCAGTTATGCCAAGAAAATTTCAAGGTACATTGTTGAAATTTTGATGGAACATAAAGGAACAATTTTTATTTTAAGATTTAAGATTCAAAATTAATTTTTTATGGTTTTAAATTTAAAGATTTGAAAAGGGTTATTGAAAGTTTGAATCTTTTTTGAATTTTAGGAGGAATGAATCAAGTGGGTCGTGGTGGTGGAAGAATTGTTGGGCAGAACAGAAGAGCTTTGGGAGGGATCAGTCAGAATTTTGTGCATGGTCGACCTTACCCTTGTGTTGTACACAAGAGGGTGTTGTCTGAGTAATTATTCTCTTTTTCTTTTTCAGAATGTTGATTTTTATGATTCTTTTGTTTTGATTATTTTTTATGATTATTAATTTGGTTTTTTAAGGTTGATTGTTTTGTCTTGTTTTCGTTTGTGTTTTATAGAAAACATGAGATTTGTGAAAAGAAACAGGCTGATCTGGGACATAGACCCATCACAAGGTGAGGATGATGCAATTTCTTGTTTTGTTTTTGTTGTTGTTGGGAAACATTTGATCAACATTGGTGTCAATTTTGAAATTTAATGTCATGGACCATGTTACTTTATTGTCAAGTGAAATTATAGGGTTTTCAATTTCAAACATGTAGATTGGTGCTGGTTGAGGATATCAAAATTGGTGTTAAATTTTGAAATTGAATGTCATGGAATGGTACCTTATTGTCGAATGAAATTATGGTGTTTTCAATTGTAGATTGGTGCAGATTGAGGATGAAACTTTTTTAGCGATTTTGTTTTTGTTTCTTTTCTTGTTGTTAGGAATTATGCTATCAAATTTGCTGTAAAATTTTGAAATTTAATGTCGTAGACCATAGTACTTAATTGTCAAAGGAAATTATGGTGTTTTCAATTTCAAATTTGTAGATTGGTGCTGATTGAGGATGAAAAGTTTTTCAGTGTGATTTTCATTTTTGTTTTCTTTTGTTGTTGTAAGGAAATATGTTATAAAATTGTTGCATAATTTTGAAATTTAATGCCATATACCATGGTACTGAATTATCAAATGAAATTATGGTGTTTTCAATTTCAAACTTGTTGATTGATGCTGATTTTTGGGGTGCTTTCATTTCTTGTCCCCCATGATTTATGTAATGAAATGAGGAATTAATGAAACTTTATGTTTATGTATTGATAATTAGGAGGTTTGCTGCACAAATTGCTGGCTCACAGCAATCTTATGCTGAGGTAGTTTCTTTGCTTCTTCTTTTGTATTTGGTGATATTGATGCATATATTATTCATTATTATACTAAATTTTGAATGATGGTTTTGATTTTGAATAGAAAACTAAGAATTCAAATCCATTGAATTCAAATGAGTTTGGAAACTCCATAGCCATTGATGATGAGCACAAGTCACCAGAAGACCAACCAGAGCCTATGACTTTGGAGCATACTGAACCAATGCATAGTGATCCACTTGAGATGGTATTATTTTATGTTTTAAAGACTCTTTTATTTTATTTTATTTTGTTAAATTTATTTCAATGTTTAATTTGTCGCCTTGTACTACTTTGTAGGAAGAGGTTGAGATGGAGGATATAGATGGAGAGATGATTTTGGACATTGATAGCTGTGATGCAAACAATTCTCTTGCTGTTGTGGAATATATTGAAGATCTCCATGCTTACTACAGAAAGATTGAGGTACCGGATTATATTAGAATTTTAAACTTCAAATTGGAACCTGATAGAAGTTAGTTTTGTGAATTGAGCTTAGTTTTGTTTTCTATTAAAACATTAGTCTGCTTTTTTGACACAATAATATTATTGTGGAGTAATGTACAACACAGCAAGTAGGAAATATCTGCATCTAAAGTCCAATTCCAAAGTGTGTAATACTATAATCTGTATTCCAGTTGCACTTTAATTGCAGTCTGTGAAGGGCCGAATCACTTTAATTGCAGTCTGTGAAGCACTGAATCGGTTATGCTCACCTTATTTGCATAATCAAAATATTTTCAATACTATTAGTTAAGTTGGGAATAGTAAATAATTTTCACATAGCATGTGATTTGTGATCTCCATAATGGAATTATTCAGCTTATAAGTATGGAGTTTTGTTCAACTAATTTACAAATCTAAGTTTTGTGCTTTTGCATGTAAAGTGGAACATGTAGCCACACTTGACAGTGATTGAATTTGCACTTACATTGTCACGTTAGATTTTAACTTACAAGTTGTGAAACTAATGCATAAGTATTGTAGATTTGAAGTTGATTATCTTTACAATGGAATTATTATTAAGCTTAGGCAAATTCCAACCCTGATTCGAATATCTATGATCTTGCAAGTTGGTTCAGCCAAATCTGCAATATATGTCGTCTGCTTTTGCATGTCAAGTAGATCATGTAACCACACTTGACAGATAGTGTTTAAATTTAATATCTAACACTGTTATGTTGCATATTTACCATTTATTGTTCCTTATATCTCATACTTTACTGCTATCCAATGATTACGAGAAAGGTGAAAATGTATAATTGACGCTAAAATCATATTTTTAAGTTGGTTTTGGAAATATAGAATAACTTTTTTCCAATCGAATCAGAAGTATAATATTTTACCAAGTTGCTACAATCTTACTTTGATGACAAACAACATTACCTTCCTGCAGTATCTTGGCTGTGTTTTACCAACCTACATGGATGAACAACTTGACCTTAATGAGAGGATGAGGGCTATACTAATTGACTGGCTGATTGAGGTACTAAATAAATATTCCTGCATCAAATTATTGATTTCTTTGTCATTTAATAACTGACTTAAATATTGATATGCTTGCTTGATCGATATCAGGTTCATGACAAATTCGACCTCATGCAAGAGACATTGTTTCTTACGGTTAATCTCATAGACAGATTCTTGGCTAAGCAGAATGTAGTAAGAAAGAAACTTCAGCTGGTTGGTCTTGTTGCCATGCTTTTGGCATGCAAGTATGAGGAAGTTTCTGTGCCTGTCGTTTCAGATCTGATCCATATAGCTGACAGAGCTTACACAAGGAAAGATATTCTTGAAATGGTAAGATATTTATCCATCTTGTAATAATTTTTCACATTTGTTGTGTCCGTTCAATTCAATGTAACTAATAGTTGAGATTTCTTTCCAAACACCGTAGGAGAAGTCAATGCTCAACACTCTGCAGTATAACATGTCTCTTCCAACTGCTTATGTTTTCATGAGAAGGTTTCTGAAGGCTGCTCAAGCTGACAAAAAAGTGAGTTCTAATATTTCTTCCAAATGAGTTTCATTAGTCATACTTCATTAACTATACTATAAAATATTCATTTTCTTTACTCTTTATTTGAAACAGCTTGAGCTGGTGGCTTTTTTCTTGGTTGAGCTATCTCTGGTGGAATATGATATGCTGAAGTTTCCACCATCCATGGTTGCTGCAGCTGCAGTCTACACAGCTCAATGCACTGTCAGTGGTTTCAAACACTGGAACAAGACATGCGAGTGGTACACAAACTACTCGGAAGATCAGCTGTTGTAAGCATTCTTATTCCTCTCTTTTCAATTAGCCACTGGGGCACTGTTTGGATAAACAACTTAATTAAACGATTATAGTATAAGTGTTTATCATGTAAGTACTTACAAACTGAAAACAGCTTATGAACACGATGTTGTAAGTTGTTTATGCTACTGATCCATATGCAGACCCTAGCTTTAACATGCCACTGATGTGACCATCTTTTTTTGACTTGTAGAGAGTGCTCTATGCTGATGGTTGGATTCCACCAGAAAGCCGGAACCGGGAAACTGACAGGAGTACATAGGAAGTATGGCTCAGCAAAATTTAGCTTCACTGCTAAATGTGAACCAGCATGTTTTCTTCTGGAGAACAACAACCAGCCATAGGAAGAGAGCCAGCCATGTATAGCTTCTTACAAACATATACCATACGTGTGCTGCTGGATTTTGGGGGGTTAAGAAGAATGAAACATAAAGAGCAACTTTGGTTGCTTGATCTAGGGAAATGGAATTCATTTCTCAAGATCTTATGTTAAGTTACTTCTATTCTTTGGTCATTTTATTTTTGTTGTTCATGTTCCATAGGGGAACATAATAATTTCAGAACTCTTATGTCTGTATTTTCATTTGACGCTTTTATAACTTTTAGGTTGTGATTATGCAACTTCAATTCAATTTTACCTTTCATTTTGAATTTGATATGCCTAGACTCATTTGATTGTGTTTACACCTTTTGACATGATATATAGGGAAATGTTAACTAGTGCCCCTGGGGCATTGGTTAAGGACTTTAAATGGTAACTTTTTATAAAAGTTTGTGTAATAAAGTGCATTGGAAATTGAAAACATTGACTTTATAAAGAATGCTTAAAAAAGAATATATATATATATATATATATATATATATATATATATATATATATATTTGTTTTACCTTAATTTTCTATTAACTCTCTCTCCCCCCTTATAAGTTTGTACTAGCAGTGAGTACAATGTCTGGAAACTAGGGTTTCTGTGCTGTGTTTAGGTCATGCCTTGGGAGTGATCCCAAGGTTACTATTTGTAGCCTCTCTTGGGCCTACCCGGTCATGGTTTTGGGGCCCTCGTCAGCTGCTGAGGGCGCCCCCAGAGGGTGCCCTTTAGGAAGGTCACCTAGGGTTATTTATGGCTATAAAGTGGGCCCTGCGCCCTCCTGAAGGGCGTCCAGCCTTATTCCAAGGGTTCACACCCTTGTCTTTAGGATCTCAAGTCCTAGATGGTGAGATCTACGGTCCACAGCCCAACAAGCACGAGTCTTGGTACAAGGCGAAATGATTAAACTGTTTAGGGGGGAATTTGCCTATGACCTTTTGCCCAGCAAGTGGGGCTTACCAGTCATGAAGCTATATGAAAAAAATTTATGAGTACTAGCCCAACATAGGTGTTTGCCCAATCATGGGTGCTCGCCCACGATGAGTGCTAACCCAACATGGGTGCTTAAACCCTGCGTGGGTACTAGCCCAACACGAGAACTAGCCCAACCTGGGTACTAGCTCCATGTTTCTGTTTTTGAGTGCCTTAACGGGCGCTATTCCATCGAGAGTATTCATATTATATTAGCCCAACAAGCACGAGTCTTGACATAAGGCGAAGTGATTAAACTATGTGTAAAAACGACTCCTTTGAGTAGATTAGATCGCCTTAGTGGGATCCGACGGCTGACGTGAGGCGACTGTTCGCTCTTGCTGACGTGTTCGCATCGCAACGGCTCTCGGAAATCGTGTCAACTTAAATGACGTCATCTGCGCGTTTCCCAGGCTTTTTTACTTTAAACTGAAACGGATCTACTTTTCCTCCTACTTTCAGATTTCTCTTATCCTTTCCCCCTCCTTTACCTCCGTCTTTTTCTTCCCACTCGTTTTTCATCGTTCAAGCGGTTACGTCTCTGTGGATCTCTACGCCTGCAGTTTACGGACCGTTCGGAGTCCTTGTTCGTTCTCAAGCGCTTCACTTGCCTAAATCCAGGTAACCCTATTCGATCTCGTTCTTTTTTTTTATTTTAAAGCGGTAGTATGGTGGTAATTAGGGAGTGCGATGAGGCGGGTAGGGAGTTACCCCCAGCTAATTCGGAGGAGAGGTGTAGGTTGTGGAGGGAAAGTGTTAGGCATGCGAAACGGTCAGATGGAACCATTGATTGGATGGTGTTTGATAAGGCCTACTACGGCCACTCCCTTTTGACGAAGTTTTCGAGTGATTTGGACGAGGGTGAAGGAGGGAGTGGTAGTGGGAATTCATCTGACTCTATTATTCGTTCTGTTCGCCCAGGTCCGTTCTGTAGGAAAGGAATTTGTTACATGGCGTCTTCTAGTGGTTCAGAACAAGAGAGTTTCTCCGACGAGGTGCTTCGTTCAGAGTCTGTGTACATGGATCCCCAACGGGTGGCATTTTTTTGGAGTAAGCTACACGTGTCCTCTACGGGATTTGAGGAGGACGTGGTTTTGGAACCTTGTCGCCCAGGTGAGAAAGTGTGCACCCAGAGGCCGAAGAGTGTGAAGAGTGAGATGTTCCATATGTACACGGCAGTTTTTGAAGATTTGGGTGTGAAGTATCCCTTCACGCCCTTTGAAGTTGACATACTCAACTGTCTAAATGTTGCGCCTTCTCAGCTGCAGCCGAACAGCTGGGCTTTTATCCACGCTTTTGAGATTCTATGCGAGGGGTTGGGTTTCCAGCCCTCAATTGGATCCTTCTTCACTTTTTACGGCACGAAGGGGGTAGATAAGCAGTCTTGGGTGTCCGTTAGCGCGCATCCTGGTAAGAGGTTGTTCCTGTCCTACGCCTCTCATTACAAAAATTGGAGACAAACATTCCTCCGGGTCCGGGGACGAAAAGATTGTGAGGCGGCTGCTGCATGGGTGGATGGTCAGCTGAGGTTTCCCACATGTTGGACAAGTGCTCCGGCGTCCATCATGGGTTTTGATTATGAGAAGCTGGACGCATACGACCAGGGCGTCGTCTGTTTTTTGGACAAAATGTTGCCTATGAACATCCGGGAGTTGTTGAATAGGGAAGGGGATGTAGATAGCTTAGACGAGTACCTACGTGAGTCAAATTTATATATCTATGCCTATATTTTACTTTTCTATTTTCTTGTCCTCTTAACTTTTCTGCTTTATTTTCTGTAGAGGATATGGCGCCCATGACTGCGGCGGAGAGGAAAAGATACCTCGAAGAAATGAAGGCTAAAAAAGCTGCTGAGGGGATGGCGGCCACTGATCCCGCGGGACTTATTACCCGCAAGCCGAAGAGAAAAGCTGATCATCCGCCCGAGGTCCAAGCTGAGTGCCTCACGGCGGCTATGCATGATAAAGCGTCGCCCAGGAAAGACGATAAAGGAAAGGCGGCAGCGGAGAAAAAAGGAAAGAAGACGCCTTCTCCTTCCTTGATTGGCGCCATCAAAACCAGCAGGTCTGTGCCGTCTTTCTGGGATAAAGGCTTTGATTACAGCGCCTACGTGAAGGAAAGGCTGGTTTTTAATCCAGAAGACGCGGAGTTGGGAAACCAGGGCGCTGTGCCCTTTATGACGAAGGATATAGGAGTCCATTGTTTACGGACTATAATGCTTTTAGACTCGGTGGATCGGAAGTATGAGGAAGTGGTGCAGAATGAGGAGGCTCTCCAAGCTACGGTGAGGGCGTTGGAGAAAGAGGTGGAGGAAACCAGGAATTCGAGGGATAAAGAGATGCAAGAAGCCAGGGAGGCGATGAAGCTTGAATGTGATAAATGCATCTCCGATCTGAAGATTGGTTATGCAGCGGATCTTGCTGGAAAGGACGGGGTCATTGCTAAGCTGCAATTCGATGTCGCGGCTGGAGCCGAAAGGGAGGATCAGCTTAAGGCTGAGGTTTCCGAAGCGAAGGGCGAGCTGGCTCTGAACTTCGATGCAGGCTTTGAAAGAGCTAAGGCTCAAGTCGCCCTTCTCCATCCTGGCGTCGATATTTCCACCCTTGATCCTTTTAAAATTATTGTAGAAGGCGTCCTAGTGGACGAACCCTAATTTCGTTTGTTGTAATTTAATTTCCTTCTTAAACTCAGTACCCTTCTCGAATTTGTATTAATGATGTATCATTCTCTTTTAAGCTTTTCGTTTTTCTTCAAATTTATGTATTTCGGAAGGCCTCTCCTGGGCGGTGATCACGTTCGTCTCATAATAATGTTGACAGTTGCACGTTTGTTTCTTTTAGCGCCTGATGCTTTAGGGTCCCTTTTTAAGGGGTCCCTTTTATCGCTTGGACGACGATCTTGTTTTCGGCTCGCGACGTCTTAGAGCCCTCTTTGGGGTTAAGGAATTAGGCGGCGATCTCATTTTCGGCTCACGACGTCTTAGAGCCCTGTCTTTTAGGGTTAAGGAATTAGGTGGCGATTTCTTTTTAAGCTCACGACGTCTTAGAGCCCTGTCTTTTAGGGTTAAGGAATTAGGTGGCGATTTCTTTTTAAGCTCACGACGTCTTAGAGCCCTGTCTTTTAGGGTTAAGGAATTAGGTGGCGATTTCTTTTTAAGCTCACGACGTCTTAGAGCCCTGTCTTTTAGGGTTAAGGAATTAGGTGGCAACTTCTTTTTAAGCTCAGGACGTCTTAGAGCCCTGTCTTTTAGGCTTAAGGAATTAGGTGGCGATTTCTTTTTAAGCTCACGACGTCTTAGAGCCCTATCTTTTAGGGTTAAGGAATTAGGTGGCAACTTCTTAAGGAATTAGGTGGCAACTTCTTTTTAAGCTCACGACGTCTTAGAGCCCTGTCTTTTAGGGTTAAGGAATTAGGTGGCAACTTCTTTTTAAGCTCACGACGTCTTAGAGCCCTGTCTTTTAGGGTTAAGGAATTAGGTGGCAACCCCTTTGGGGTTAACGGATCATATGGCGAGCTCATTGAAGATTAGGCATTGGTGATCTTCTACAGGCAACGAAAATAAGATAAACAAGCAATATATATATATAATAGCAATAAAAACCGGGGCCTCATTAAAAACCCCCATTACTGCGGGGGAAAAGAGTGCCCCTTACTCCTTTACTACATAGCTGTACAAAGACGTCGCAATATATAAGATAAAGACAGTAAAAATTAAAGTGGCTTTGTTTTCCCTCTAGCTCGCCTTTGAGTTGTTGTGGCGAGTTTCTTCCTGCTTTGTGCTCAGCTTTTTCATCAAACCGCAGCTGGCTAGTTCTGCATGTAGTATCAACAAAGGAGTACTTGTTTCCTCAACCTTCTTGATCTCGTCGGATTCCGCCTCTTCTTCCCCAGCATTGGCAATTGGGTTGGCTGGCTTTGAATGAAGTATCAACAAAGGAGTACTTATTTCCTCAACCTTCTTGATCTCGCCGAATTCCGCATCTTCTTCTTCAGCATTGACACTTGAGTTGGCTGGCTTTGAATGGAGTATCAAGAAAGGAGTACTTATTTCCTCGACCTTCTTGATCTCCTCGAATCCCGCATCTTCTTCTTCAGCATTGACACTTGAGTTGGCTGGCTTTGAATGGAGTATCAAGAAAGGAGTACTTATTTCCTCAACCTTCTTGATCTCCTCCATATGAATCCCTTCTTCTAGGTTTGCCACAATGAAGTTCACTCGATGTGCTTTCATGTTACTGTTTCCTTTCTTCTCTTTTTGTAGCTTCAAACTGTTGTGGTAACATTCTCGGGCCACTTTCTGGTCTGCTCTGATGGCACCAACCCGTCCATCATCCAGCGGATATTTCATAATGAGGAATTTGGTGGAAAGGTAGGCGTCGAGGGCGTTGAAGGTCGGGCGGCCTATGATGACGTTGTAAGAACAGGGCGAGTTGACTACCAAATATCTAATCCTGATGGTTTTGGCGTTGTTACCTGTACCGAATGTTGTTTTCAATGTGATGTATCCCCGAACGTGCACCTGCTCCCCTGTGAAGCCGACCAGTATTCCTTTGAAGGGCTGCAACTGGTCCTCGTCAAGTCCCATTTTCTCAAAAGCAGAATAATAGAGGATGTCTGCAGAGCTGTCGGGATCAATCAACACCCTCTTGACATCCCAATTGAAGATTTGCACAGTGATGACCATGGGATCGTCATCGTGGGGGATCACTCCTCTACGGTCTTCACTTGAGAAAGTGATATCCGTTTCACGTTCTGACTCCTTCTTGGCGTGGTCATCAAGCAACATCACTTGCCTCACATATTTCTTCCGAGAGGTGCTGGACTCCCCTCCTCCTGCGAAGCCGCCGGATATGGTGTTCAAGGTGTGGCGTTCACCTTTCTTAGCCACATCTTTCTCCCTTTGGGGGTCTTCGGGGGGACGCCTGTCTCCCTTTCTACCTTCCTTCACATATCCTCTTAACCTACCGTTCTGAATCAACTTCTCCATCTCTCTTTTCAGGTGGATGCAATCATCAGTGGTATGTCCTTTGATGCGGTGATATTTGCACCAGGCTTCCTTGTCATTCCCCATGATGTTTCCTCTCGGTGGTTGAGGTTCAGGAATGATTCTAGAATGGTAAACATCCCTCCAGATTTGTTCACGGCGGGTGTTGAAGGCCGTGAAGGATTCTGGGAGGGGTGCGCGCCTATCCTGAACGTGGCGCTTGTACGGCGCTCTGTCTCTGTTGCTGGGTGGGTAGTAATTGTGGCGATGATCATATCCGTAGGGAGCACGTTCCCTGGAATCCCTTGCTTTCTTTTCGGCGTTGCTCTCTTCTCCCTTTATATAACACTTTGCCCTAGACATGATTTCTTCCATGGAATCAGCTGGTTTCTGTGCCAACGACTCGTTGAATTGGCCAGCGCGGAGGCCATTCTGGAAGGCTCCCACGAACAACTCCTGGTTCGGGTTAATGACTTTGATGGCGGCGTCGTTGTAGCGCGCGAGATACTCGCGGAGAGACTCGTTGGGTCCTTGACGGACGTTGAAGAGGCTGGTAGACGAGACTTGGCGGTGGCGGCTAGCTGAGAACTAGTGCGTCAGCTTGCGTGTCATATCCTGGTAGCTGATGATGGAAAACCGAGGTAGGTTCATATACCACCTGAGGGCGGCGTCTTTGAGGGTCCCTGCCAGCAGCTTACATTTCAGGGAGTCAGCAGCGCCGATGATGGCTATCTGGGTGTTGAAAGCCGTTATGTGTTCTACCGGATCGCTCTTTCCGTCGAAAGATGAAAGTGAGGGCGGCTTGAAGTTTTCCGGGACCGGCGCGTTCCAGACTTCAGCGGAGAGAGGTTGTGGATCCGGATCTACCGACTCGTCCTGCTGGGATCCGTTCCCTTCGGCGTGTTGTTGCTGCTGTATTGTTTCCATTGTCGCTTGCAGAGCTTCGTTGTGGTCGCGAAGCTGTTGGATCTATTGCTGTAAGGCTTCTAGGGCTGCTGGGTCCGCCATCGACGGTGACGATGATGGTCGTTTTGGGACGGTTATGAAGTTTTAGGGTTGGTGACTGAAGATTAGCGGTTAGGGTGAGGATGACAGAAGAGAGAATTGGCTTTTCAACGAAGAACGGGCTGGGTTGAACGTTTGGTTAGGGTTATGGTTGAATCGCGGCGGATTCAGAAGTTTCAGGGTTGCTCCTAAGAAATACGGTGGACTCACGGCGTTCTGATGACTTTCAGGGGCCGTGGATCAACTGCTTTTCTTTCGGAGACGGTGGCTAGGTCAGCTTTACCGTAGCCCAACGGTGGGCGCCAACTGTACTAGCAGTGAGTACAATGTCTGGAAACTACGGTTTCTGTGCTGTGTTTAGGTCATGCCTTGGGAGTGATCCCAAGGTTACTATTTGTAGCCTCTCTTGGGCCTACCCAATCATGGTTTTGGGCCCAAATCGTAAAGGGCCAAAACCATGACTAGGGCGCCCTCGTCAGCTGCTGAGGGCGCCCCCAGAGGGTGCCCTTTAGGAAGGTCACCTAGGGTTATTTATGGCTGTAAAGTGGGCCCTGCGCCCTCCTGAAGGGCGTCCAGCCTTATTCCAAGGGTTCACACCCTTGTCTTTAGGATCTCAAGTCCTAGATGGTGAGATCTACGGTCCAAAGTTGTTTCTAGATAGACTCCTACAACGAGCTAACCAACCGTTTTACTGCCTCTCATGGGTCTTACGACGTTGACCACTCAGTAGACCGGCACCTAGAAGAAACTTAATATGGGTTTAAGAAAGATAAACAAAATTAAGATGAAACTTAAATTTCTTTTTAAAACTTTAAAATAAGTTTAGTAAATTTAGATAGTATATCTCAATCCAACCTGGCTCTGATACCAGACTGAGGCAGGATCGGGATTAGGCTATCAGGAATAATAGTAGTTGATAAAGGTGTTGATAATCCGAAATCTAACATAGAATCAGGTTTAATAGAGATAATATAAACAACGAAATTTGTAGTAAAGGTTAGTTCTTTGCAAAGTGGAGATAATTTAAAAATAATATATTGTGTGAGTTCATAATTTGTAAGTATATAATCAAAATTCGAATCAACAAAAATATAAGTTGTGCTTAGAGACATAATTGTATAAAGACAGATTTTATTTAAAAACTTAAAATATTTTACAAAGGCTTCGAATTGCTCAAGAGGTATATGAGGCTGATGTTTCGAATGCCTTAACACTAAGACTTACATTCCCTTTTATAGAGGGATTATACAAGCGGACTTGAAATAAAATTACAACCTAATTAACTACTGTACAAACAAGTGGCAGACAAACAATAATGGGCCACTAAAGTAAAAGTAAAAGCAAAATAATACTCCACTAAAAACAAAACTCAAATGAAAGTGGAGGGGCCGGAGAGTTGGCCAAAAGTACCATAATTGATGGGCAATAATTTTGTACCAATAATCAAAACATATCTTCAACAACAGTCTTCTAATAGTTCTTTTCTTCAATAATGTCTTTAAAATAAGTAATATTTTAACAGTCTTCTAAATCAACTCCGTAACAGTCGTCTTCATTATTATTTTCTGAAGAACTTCCGGCATCAGAGATGGAGGAAGAGACTTCTTGTAATTTATCCATGAACTTCTTTGGATCGTTAATTGCTGCTAATGAAGCTAAGATCTTGGATCTGCTGGATAAGAATTCAGAATCTGAAGCATTTCCAGATCTTTTACAACGTCCTGGATTAGCTTGTACCCAACCTCTAATCTAGACTCATTTAATAATTCTGGATTGAATTTAATCCACCATTTAACTGAATATTTTTTAATTAGTTGCGTAGCTGAACAGTTATCCCAAAGTAAGCTTGAGGCAAATGTCCAAGAAGTAATCCAATTAATACTGAAGGTGGCACAAAATGCCAAGATTGCCATATGTTGTGGACAATCAGTAATTGCATAAAACTTGTTAAAGGTGTTTAAAGTGTAATATGGGAAGATTTCTAAAGTAGGACCAACTAAATCAAACCACTTAATAAACCATGAGGGGAACTTTAATGATATATCCTTGGCGAACCAAATGAACCAAGTGTGATTAAATGGCTCAATGGCTAAGAAATAATTCCAGGCATCCATGTAATCAAAATAATTATAATACTGCGGATTAAAACTTCTGGTAAAGGATTTATCCGAAGAGGGAGATAATGTCCAATCTGCTGGAGATAATACTTTAGTAATCTTAAACTTAGAGAAAGTAATTTTGGATTTATCTGTCGGATCGTATTGGTGAGTTAACACTATAGATCCCGTACCAACTAATATAAACTCATAATATTTTCTGGTTTTTTGTAAATTCTTAGGAATAAACATAAATTCTTGAGGAAGGATTCTTCTTGCTCTTTGTACTATAGAAGTATTTTCAGGACAATAAGTTGGTTCAAGAGGAATAATAGGTTCAAATAATTCTTTAGTAATAAAAGTACTCCTTGTTGTGGAAGGTGGAGTATAGAAAGCTAATTTTGAAGATTTAACAGAGGATGTTGATGGAGTAATATTTTTTGTAATATCTGAAGGAGATAATAGGGTAAATTTGTTTTGAGTGGGCTTTGGCGAGGTAATTTTTGTAAGGTAAGAGGGTGATCCTAATACTAAGGCTTTTTCTGTGTTCTCCTTTTTAGGAGGTAATGGTGGTCCATAATTATCTCTAGGATCCATTCTTGCCCTGTAAAAATTCTCTAGTTAAAAAATCTAGTAAAGAGTTTTTAATACCTTCAATTTGTTCTATATCAAAATCAAAACATGATAATAAAGATTGCCATCTGGCAAAAATATGTTTAGAAACAAAATTTTTAACATCCTTTTATAAAACGTTTTTAGCAGCTTTGCAATCTGTTTTTAAAACAAAATGTTTAGAAAACAAGTCATCTTGGAATTTAGTAATACATAAAACAATAGCTAAAATTTCTTTTTTAATAGTACTATAATTTAATTGGGCCGGAGACCAAGTACCAGAATAGAATCTAACTACTTGTTCCTTTTCCGTTCCCGGAAGTAACTGTTTTAGAATACCTCCGAAACCTGCATCAGAAGCATCAGTTTCGACAATAAGGTTCCTAAGCAAGGTAGTTTTTTGACTAATAGCTTTAATTGCTTTACACTATCAGACATAGACTCATCCCAAAGAGGAGGATTCTTCCTAAGTTTCTTGAATAATGGAGCACAAATAATTCTTAGGTTAGGTATGAAATCTGACACATAATTAAGACATCCTAAAAATCTTTGTAATTGGGTTTTATCCCTTATCTCATCTGGGAATTTGCTAACAAATTCTAATGATCTACTAATAAGAGTGTACATCCCTTGACTAATATCAAAACCCAAAAATCTAGTTTTAGATTGAAAGAGATTCATCTTTCTTTCTGATAATACTAATCCATTCTTCTTAATTAATTCGTAAAATTGATTTAAGTGTTGTATATGTTGATTAATAGAATCCGAGAAGACTAATATGTCATCAAGGTAAACTATAGTAAAATTTGAATAATTGTTGAATATAGAATTCATAATGTTTTGAAATTCTGAAGGTGCATTCTTCAGTCCTAAAGGTAATACATTCCATTCATAATGTCCAAAAGGAACTACAAAAGCAGTTTTATATTTATCTTTTTCTTCTAATTGAATTTGATAATATCCTGAATTAAGATCAAATTTAGAATAGATGGCTTTATTATGTAGTCTATTTATTAAATCTTTTTTATTAGGTATGGGGTACCTAATCCATTGTAATGCTTGATTTAAAGGTTTATAGTTAATTACTAATCTAGGACTTCCTCTTTCTAATTCTGCTGCATTAACAACATAAAATGCTGAGCAACTCCAAGGAGATTTACTCTGTCTAATTAATCCTTTTCTAAATATTCATTTATTTCTTTTTTACAATAATCTAAATGCTGCTTATTCATCTGAATAGGCCTAGCCTTAGTAGGGATATCTCTCTCATTAAAAGTAGGTTCATAAGGTAAAGATATAACATGAGTTTTCCTTTTCCAAAAAGCATTAGGCTGTTCTGAACAAAGATTATTGGTAAATTTAATTTTTATTTCATTAACTTGTTTAGTAATATTAGGAGATGATAATTGTTCCTCTATTCTTTTAAAACGTGTTGATATTTTGATGTTGGCTGCATGTTTTGGGAAATGCAATGTGTTCAATGGAAGCGTCTCCATGTGTATAACAAGTCTTCAGTTGCAAGAAATCACATTTGAAGTTGTTCAGAAGCTGTTTGGACCTTCAGAAGCTGAATGCTTCTTCAGACGCAGCTATAGTACATCAGAAGCTGAAATGCTTCAGACGCGCTACAGTGCATCAGACGCACTATTCAACAGTTGACTTTCGTTGACTTCTTCAGAAGTTGAGTATTTTTTGAGTTCTTTCTGCGCGAATCTTTGCGAGATTTGTCAAGGTTTAATCCTGGATGAATTGTTCTAGAATGTTGTTTGATTTGGTGAAGATCTTTTGAAGATTGGCTCGTGTTTTATGAAGTTCATATTTCCTGAAGGAATCTTTTGCAGATACATTGAAGATTTAATTGTTTCCTTATTAAGCCTTGCATAATTCAGAAACATATCATATACAGAAGATTGGAATCAGTTTTATGCTGCTTGCTGAAGTCTATAAAAGGAGAGTGCTGCTGCTGTTGAAGTGTTACGGATTATAGAGTTTTATTCAGAAAATAGAGTCTTAGAGTTTTAAGCTTTTGCTTTATTTGTGCACCACTCAACTGAGTTGGTTTAGGTGTATTTTGAGTTTTAATTCATTCTAAGCCTTTAGGTACGAATGAAGTTTTGTTATTGAAGTGTTTCTTCAAAACTGGGTTTTTCAGAATTTGTTCAGAAGCTGAGTTGTAACTGGGTAGTTACTTGGATAGGAAGTTAGGAGTTTCTAATACTCAACGTGTTGGGTAGAAATCTGAACTAGGAGGAGATTGATTGCTTAGGCTGGGAACTGGGGGTCAGTGTCTGTGTCTTAAGGATTAATTCCTATATTGGATTTCCTTCCTGGATTGGTATCCTCCAGACGTAGGTGGCATTTGCACCGAACTGGGTTAACAAATACTTGAGCCTTTTTACTTTTCTGCACATTTTATTTGCTGCTTCTGATTGATTTTAATTGTACTCTTTTTTTGCACACCGTGCCCTGTTTCAAGTTCTGATCATAGTCCTAGCCAGAATTTCAATTGGCATCAGAGCAGGCACCCTGCCTGTGATTGGGTGAGCTCCAGGGAAGAGTTTTCTGGCAAGCATGGACAGAGAGGGAGGTTATGTCAACAGACCACCTTTGTTGGATGGCACGAATTATGAGTACTGGAAATCTAGGATGTGTGCTTTTCTGAAATCAATAGACAGCAGGACTTGGAAGGCTGTGCTCAAAGGTTGGGATCATCCAGTGGTTTTAGACAAAGATGGGAACAAAACTGAGATTCTGAAACCAGAAGAAGAGTGGACTAAAGCTGAAGATGATTTGTCTCTGGTAAACTCCAAGGCTTTGAATGCAATATTCAATGGTGTTGATAAGAACATGTTCAGACTCATCAAGCAGTGTACTGTTGCAAAGGATGCTTGGGAAATTCTGAAAACCACTCATGAAGGAACCTCTATGGTCAAGATGTCCAGACTCCAGTTGCTGACCACTAAGTTTGAGAACCTGAAGATGATGGAGGATGAAAGCATACAGGATTTCTACATGAATGTGCTGGACATGGCAAATTCCTTTGAATCTCTTGAGGAAAAGATGTCAGATGAGAAGATAGTGAGAAAAATTCTCAGGTCTCTTCCCAGAAGGTTTGATATGAAGGTTACACCTATCGAGGAAGCTCATGACATCACCACTATGAAGGTTGAGGAGCTGATTAGGTCATTGCTGAACTTTGAGACTGCCTTTTGTAAACAGCCTGAGAAGAAAGGGAAAGGAGTAGCTTTTGCAGTCAATTCTCATGCTGATGATCTACAAGAGTCTGATGAGGATGATAGTGATTTATCAGAAGCTCTAGTGTTGCTGGGAAAACAATTCAACAAAATTCTGAAGAAGGTTGACAGAAAATCCAAAACCAAAGGTCAGAATTTCAGATTCAACAACAAGAAGCAATAAACTGATGAGATGAAGACCAAGTCTGAGGAGAAAAGTAATCAAGCTAAAGGTGTGCAGTGCTTTGAGTGTGAGGGTTATGGACATATCAAGTCTGAATGTCCTACTTTTCTTAAGAAGCAGAAGAAGAGCCTAGCTGTTTCATGGTCTGATGATGATTCAGAAGAAGATGTTGCAAGTGAATCTGCTAAGTTTGATACAAGTCTGATGGTAAGGTCAGGAGCTATCTTAAAGAATGAAGCAGTTTTAGAGTTTGAAACTTTTTCAGAGTCTGAAGCTTCATCTGTGTCTGAAGTTGCTAAAACCTCATATGATGAACTGGCTGACAACTACAGGAAGCTATACACCAGAAGTGTTGAAGTTTGCAAACAAGTTCTGGATCAGAAGGAGACTATATGTCAACTGGAGGCTGAAAAAGGTGAACTTTTGGTGCAAAATTCAGAACTGAAAGAAGAAGTTAACCAACTGAATTCCCAACTTGAGAACATGAAAAAGCAGGTGAGGATGATGAATACTGCTACTAATGTGTTGGAAGAGATTTTGGATGCTCAGAAACAAGGAAAACATAAGGGCTTAGGATTTGTGGATGAGAGTCTGAACCCCAAACAGATAAATTTAGTTAATAAGTTTGTTCCTGCCACTAAGACTTATGATTCTATGATTGAGACATCTAAGATGAGACCTCAGAAGCAAACTCAGAAGCAAGTTCAGATGCAACCTCAGAAGCAACCCCAGAAGTTTAACAGAAACAAGAGGAGAAATTATCCATGGATCTGTCATCATTGTGGGAAGAAAGGGCATATCAAACCATTCTGTTTCAAACTTTATGGCTATCCTGAACATTTTCAGTATAGAAGAGTGGAACCAGCTGCTATCAGACACAATGTTCAGAAGGTGTGGAAGCCCAAAGCTCAGAATGTTGGCCTTATAGCTCATACCTCATTAAGAGCCACTTCTAAAGAAGACTGGTATTTTGATAGTGGGTGTTCAAGACACATGACTGGTGTAAGAAGCTGCTGAGTAATATAAAGCCTTATTCCAGAAGCTATGTGACATTTGGTGATGGAGCAAAAGGTGAGATACTGGGTATTGGTGACTTAATTTGTGAAGGTTTACCCATACTTAGTGATGTGCTATTGGTGAAAGGTTTAACTTCTAATCTGATCAGTATTAGCCAACTTTGTAATCAAGACTTGAAGGTAAATTTCAACAAAGAAGAATGTTTTGTTACTGATCAAGAAAGCAAGGTTCTGATGAGAGGCTGCAGATCAAAGGATAACTGTTACTTATGGGTGTCTGAAGAAGAAAGAAGCTTGACTTCTTGTCTCATGAGTTCAGAAGAAGAAGTCAGACTCTGGCACCAGAAATTGGGACATTTGCATCTGAAAGGCATGAAGAAAATCCTGAGTACTGAATCTATCAGAGGTATACCTAATCTGAAGATCAATGAGGACAATGTTTGTGGTGATTGTCAAATTGAAAAACAAACAAGAAAGTCTCATCTCAGATTAGTACACCAGGTAACTAAAGTACTAGAACTTTTACATATGGATTTAATGGGGCCTATGCAAGTTGAGAGTATAGGAGGGAAGAGATATGCTTTTGTAATGGTTGATGATTTTTCAAGATTTACTTGGGTCAATTTTGTGAGAGAAAAATCAGACACATTTGAGGTATTTAAAGAGTTATGCATTCAGTTACAAAGAGAGAAGGATTGTGGAATTGTCAGAATCAGAAGTGATCATGGCAAGGAATTTGAAAACAAGAGATTTTCAGAATTATGTGCTTCTGAAGGTATAAAACATGAGTTTTCTGCACCTATTACACCTCAGCAAAATGGTGTAGTTGAGAGGAAGAATAGGACATTAGCAGAATGTGCTAGAGTTATGATGCATGCTAAGAAGCTACCATACATGTTTTGGGCTGAAGCTATGAACACTGCCTGCTATATCCATAATAGAGTGACTTTAAAGAAGGGTACTGCATCAACTCTATATGAATTGTGGAAAGGAAGAAAACCTACAGTGAAATATTTTCATGTGTTTGGGAGCAGATGTTACATTTTGGCTGACAGGGAAAATAGAAGAAAACTGGATCCTAAGTCTGATGAAGGCATTTTTCTGGGTTATTCAGTGAACAGTAGAGCTTATAGGGTGTTTAATTCTAGAACCAAGGTTGTGATGGAGTCCATCAATGTTGTTATTGATGATTTGTCTGCTGAGAAAGATAGAGATGAGTCTGTAGTTGTTCCAGAGTCTGAAGCATCAGAAGAACAATCTTCAGAAGCAGAAAATCAAGCAGAGTCTGAAGAAGCAGAATTTCAACCAGATCATGTTCCTACTGGTAAAGGGCCATCAATTAGAGTTCAGAGGGATCATCCTAGAGACTTAATCATTGGAAGCTTAGATCAAGGAGTCAGAACCAGAAGTTCAGATGTTGCTGCTACTGATTCATGTTTTGTGTCAAAATTTGAACCCAAAAATGTGAAAGAAGCCCTAACTGATGAATTTTGGATTGAAGCCATGCAAGATGAGTTGAATCAATTCAAAAGGAGTGAAGTGTGGGATTTAGTTCCAAGACCAGAAGGTTTAAATGTGATTGGCACTAAATGGATTTTCAAGAACAAAACAGATGAAAATGGTACTGTGGTCAGAAACAAAGCAAGATTAATTGCTCAAGGTTACACTCAAGTAAAGGGACTGGACTTTGATGAAACTTTTGCACCTGTGGCCAGACTAGAGTCCATAAGATTACTGTTGGGAGTATCCTGCATTCTCAAGTTCAAATTGTTTCAGATGGATGTGAAGACTGCATTTCTGAATGGTTATCTGCAAGAAGAAGTTTATGTTGAACAGCCTAAGGGTTTTGTGGATCACATTTCCTAATCATGTCTACAAGTTAAAGAAGGCTTTGTATGGATTGAAGCAAGCACCAAGAGCATGGTATGAAAGGCTTACTCAGTTTCTTGTGACTCAAGGATACAAAAAAAGAAGGTTCTGATAAGACCTTGTTTGTGAAAAATGAAGATGGAAGTCTGATGATTGCTCAGATCTATGTTGATGACATAGTGTTTGGTGGGATGTCACAGAAGATGGTTCAAATGTTTGTTCAGCAGATGCAATCTGAATTTGAAATGAGCTTAGTTGGTGAACTGACATACTTTCTTGGACTGCAAGTCAAGCAAATGGATGACACAATTTTCATTTCTCAGAGTAAATATGCCAAGAACATTGTGAAGAAATTTGGAATGGAAACTGCTAGTCATAAGAGGACATCTGCTGCTACTCATCTGAAACTAACTAAAGATGAACATGGAGTTTCAGTAGATCAAAGCCATTACAGAAGTATGATAGGGAGCCTATTGTACTTAACTGCAAGCAGACCTGATATCACCTTTGTTGTTGGAGTTTGTGCAAGATATCAAGCTGATCCTAAGAATGAGTCATCTGACTCAGGTGAAAAGGATTATGAAGTATGTGAACAACACAAGTTATTATGGAATCATGTACTCACATAGTTCAGGTTCTGAGTTGATGGGATTTTATGATGCTGACTGGGCTGGAAGTGCAGATGACAGGAAGAGCACTTCAGGATGATGTTTCTTTTTGGGGAACAACTTAATTTCATGGTTCAGCATGAAACAAAATTGTGTGTCATTGTCTACAGCTGAAGCTGAATATATAGCTGCTGGGAGTAGTTGTTCACAGTTGGTATGGATGAAGCAGATGCTGGAAGAGTATAACATTAAACAAGGAACTATGACATTGTTTTGTGACAATTTAAGTGCAATTAACATCTCTAAGAACCCCATACAGCACAACAGAACTAAACATATAGATATCAGACATCACTTTATCAGAAATCTTGTGGAAGAAAAGATTGTTCAACTTGAACATGTGGATACTGAGAATCAAATTGCCTACATTTTCACAAAGGCTTTGGATGCTAAACAGTTTGAGAATCTGAGAAGCAAGTTAGGTGTGTGTCTGTATGAAGAATTATAGCAATTAATGCAAACTGGATGTGAGGAAGATAGAGTACCTGCCAGTTTTGCAAGTGCTGAGTCTGAGTCTGAGTCTGATGCTGGGACTGATTCTGATGATTTTTGTTCCTATATGATTTTTGTTCCTCATTTGAAGATTATGGTTTGTCATAATTTTGTAGAAAAGCCTGTGTTGGTATTCAGAATGTATTCAGAAATGTTTGTTCAGAACTCAGATGTTTCAGAAGCTAAATAGTTTTGTTCAGAAGCTGAGCATTATGTTCAGAGTTCAGAACCATTGCAACAAGAAATGTCCAGGTGTGATTGAGGGGGAGTGTGTGTCTCAGGGGGAGTGCATGTTTGTTATGTACCTGAGTGTGATATGTTTCAAGTTTCAGAAGCCCTTGTCTCAGTTTCAGAAGTTTCTTGTCTCACAAGTTACTACAGTTCAAAATTAAAGGGGAGTAATGTATGTATGCTGAGTTGCAGGGGGAGAGTAGTGTGCATGTTTTGTTGGTTGTGAAGCTTCAGGGGGAGTTTCATGTGATGATCAGAAGCTGAAGAACTATCAGAAACTGATCAGTAGTTGTTATGTGTACTTCAGAAGTTGAGAACATCAGAAGCTGATCTAGTGTGAAGAGCTGAAATTGTTTTGTGTTTTTCATAAGTTAATCATAGCTGAATCCGCTGCTTATCTCTATGTTATAATGACTTTTGTGGAGTTCTTCATTGCTGAGTCAGTTTTATGGTGAATTGAAGAACTTGGTTTTGTGAAACATTGATTTTAGCCAAAAAATTTGCCAAAGGGGGAGATTGTTGATATTTTGATGTTGGCTGCATGTTTTGGCAAATGCAATGTGTTCAATGGAAGCGTCTCCATGTGTATAACAAGTCTTCAGTTGCAAGAAATCGCATTTGAAGCTGTTCATAAGCTGTTTGGACCTTCAGAAGCTGAATACTTCTTCAGACGCAACTACAGTACATCAGAAGCTGAAATGCTTCAGACGCACTACAGTGCATCAGACGCACTATTTAACAGTTGACTTTCGTTGACTTCTTCAGAAGCTGAGTATTTTTTGAGTTCTTTCTGCGCGAATCTTTGCTAGATTTGTCAAGGTTTAATCATGGATGAATTGTTCTAGAATGTTGTTTGATTTGGTGAAGATCTTTTGAAGATTGGCTCGTGTTTTATGAAGTTCATATTTCCTGAAGGAATCTTTTGCAGATACATTGAAGATTTAATTGTTTCCTTATTAAGCCTTGCATAATTCAGAAACATATCATATACAGAAGATTGGAATCAGTTTTATGCTGCTTGCTAAAGTCTATAAAAGGAGAGTGCTGCTGCTGTTGAAGTGTTACGGATTATAGAGTTTTATTCAGAAAATAGAGTCTTAGAGTTTTAAGCTTTTGCTTTATTTGTGCACCACTCAACTGAGTTGGTTTAGGTGTATTTTGAGTTGTAATTCATTCTAAGTCTTTAGGTACGAATGAAGTTTTGTTATTGAAGTGTTTCTTCAAAACTGGGTTTTTCAGAATTTGTTCAGAAGCTGAGTTGTAACTGGGTAGTTACTTGGATAGGAAGTTAGGAGTTTCTAATACTCAACGTGTTGGGTAGAAATCTGAACTAGGAGGAGATTGATTGCTTAGGCTGGGAACTGGGGGTCAGTGTCTGAGTCTTAAGGATTAATTCCTATAGTGGATTTCCTTCCTGGATTGGTATCCTCCAGACATAGGTGGCATTTGCACCGAACTGGGTTAACAAATACTTGTGCCTTTTTACTTTTCTGCTCATTTTATTTGTTGCTTCTGATTGATTTTAATTGTACTCTGTTTTTGCAAATCGTGCCCTGTTTCAAGTTCTGATCATAGTCATAGCCAGAATTTCAAAACGTATTTCTTTATTTAAAAAATTAATTTGTTTTTTCTTATTATTGATAAGATTAATATAAGAGATTCGTCTATCCTTTAAATTATTAAGATCTCGTATTTTAGGAGGATTTAGAAAATTAAATTTAATAGTATGACCTAAAGCTTGAGTAGTAATAGATTCTTCATTAACAGTTATAGGGTATAATAGAGCTAAGAAAGGGGTTCCTAAAATAATATCTTCATTGATGTTTTTAACTAATAAAAACGAAGTATTGTAACAAATTTTTATCTTTGCAAATCTTTGCAGAAGATAGTTTAAAATTAACTTGTAGCCTAGCACCATTAACACCTCTTAATGATTATGTAGTTTTCTCATAATATTGGGTAGGGATCAACCCTTCTCTAATGCAGTTTAAATCTGCACCAGAATCTATTAATGCTATCATTTCATAAGTTCTATCTGGAAGAACCAGATCTATTTTACTAAACCACTTATGAGAAATAATCCTTTCAATGCTATTAAAATACTTTTTATCACTAGTTTCACCTTTATCACTAGTTTCTATAGTTTCAAGCTCTATTTCTTCTTCTTTACCTTTAAGCTGATGGTCTAAACGCTGATTTTGAACTATCATATGGCCTTCTATCTCTAATAATTTTAATTCTAATTCATCTTCCCGGGTTTTTAAACTTTGAATTTCTTGTTTCAAAGTTTTTACTTCTAATTGTAAATCATTAACTGAAATAGGTTTGACTTTATCTTTATTAAAGATTTCCATAACATCTTTAAATTCTACTGCCTTTATTGGTTTTTTAGTAAGATCATTATCTTCTATAATAGTTTTTAAATGTTCCATGAAAGCATTCTTACTTTCGGATTCTTCCATATTATTTAGGATAGTTATTAAGGTATCTGCTTGACTATTAGTTAATACTCTTTTGGTTAATACATTAAGGTGTTTACTGCATTTGTCGCAATTACAAAAATCTAATCCTAAACATTCTTCATCTGAAGATTCTTCTGAGTTGCTAATATGATTAATTTCTCCATATGAAGATTCTTCGGAAGAAGTACTATCTTCATTTTCTGAATTTAACATAATATTTTATAAAGTTAAGACTAAAGTATCTTTTAATTCTTTAGATAAATCTAGATTTTGTAATTGGTTAATTTTTTCTTTAACTCTGCACTCAGTAGCATAATGTCCATTACGACCACATTTAAAACATTTAATGCCTTTTTTATTATTGGTTTTATTATAAGATTTTTTCTTATTTTTATATGGTTTTTTCTTATAAGGTTGCTTATAAAATTCTTGATTATCTTTATAAGATTTCTTGTAGGGTTTATAGTTTCTTTTACCCTTTCTAACAGCCTTCTTTCTATTTTTAGGGTTGCTGGGAGCTCTTAGAGGCGTAGCCCCATATTGCTCACAGAATGAACCTAGTTCGCGTTTATTACTTAATTTTTCATTTTTAATTTTATTTTGTAGCTTATAATCGGTACAAATTTGTATTCTTGTTTCTATAACATAATTAGATAATTCTCCTATAGATAAATCTTGATAAGGAATTTCACCACCAAAGGTATTTCTAATGTTAGTTTTTACCTTTTCAGCAAATAGTCTAGGTAATCCACTAAGGAATCTTTCTTTCCAATAAGTAGCATAGCCATCTTGTCTAAGACAAAGTTTTGAGAGAAACATATCTTTATACCATCTGTAATTTGATAAAGTTGGGCAATATAGATTTGATAATTGATCTCCCGCTCTTTGCTGAAACTTGATAGGTTCTCCAACAAAGAACTTAGTAATAGAGTAAAGTAAGGTAGTGGTGCATATGAGTTCATTAGTTTCAGGTTTTACTGCTACATTAATAGTATTCTTTTCTTCTGTATTTATAATGTTATCCCACCAGCCTTTTAGTTGACCTGTAAAACCCATAACTAGCATATCTTTAGATTGTTTATCGTTGTTTCCTTTTAGTTTATGTGCGGTAGCAACCATGGTCATATTTGGAATAGTATCTAAAACTTGTTGCTCAGAAGCGCCATCTATATTCCATTCATATATGGAATCTCCTGAGTAAGAATCTCCTACAAAGTTATTTCTTTCTTCAAATTGCACATCCGCAAATGAAGGTCTATTATAATAATTTCTGGTTCTCGACCTTGGTAATTTCCCTAAACGATTAATAATGTTGTCAAATTCCATAATGTTTTCAAATTCCTCTTCTATAGAGAGAGTGTTTACGTTAGAGGATTGTCCTAAGCTAAAACCACTAAGTCTTTTGACTAATTCTTCTATTTTATCAGTAGGAGTTTTCCCTAAAGTAAATCCTTGTAATTCTTTTGTAGTTGGAGTATCGTAATTATATATTGGTTTAGTAGGGTTTATTTTATAATTCTTTTCAGTCTTATTTTGGGTATTTTGTGGAGCTGACAACTCGATTCGATCTAATTGTTGGGCCATAGTGTATAATGTTTGGTTTGTATAATTTAGTTGGGCGTGCATATTGCTTACGTCCAGCTTATCACAAATTTTCTCTAAATTTTTGTTACAGCTCTAAAGGGTGCTGCTTCTATAACTACTTTCTCCTTATGAGGAATAAACTTAAAAGCTTCTAAAGGTGGATGTAGGGGTGAGCAGAGTGGAGTGACCCGCCCGAAACCCGTGCAAACCGAACAATGTTTTGGTAAAACGGACGGGTTGGTTCGGTGATCGGGTATTTCTTTTAAAGAAAACAAAGTAAACTCGGTTGAAAGTGGTCGAGAGCGGATCTCAAAACTATGACCCATCGGTGATTAGAACCGACCGAAACATAGGTAAACCATAGCTTTTATAGTTGCTTAGCTTGCATAATAGTAGAAACGATTAATTTTATATATACAAATCATAGGCTTATACACCTAGTCACCAACTACTGCTCCTTCACGTTCTCACCATGCACACAACTCAATAAAAGCTGCACCTTACCTGCTACTGCTCTAATATTATTAAATATTAGTATTAGTTATTATTATATGTTTGAATTTGATAATGAAAAATTAGTACAGTACGTATCCTCTTTTAAGTTTTAACAATTTCTGTAGCTATTCTTCTTCCTCGACTCCTCATTGTTATTCTATACTCAGGAAAAAATTGTCAGTGTGAGTGTGAGATAGAGCTCAGCTGCACTATTGTAATCCGAACCAACCCGACCGTCCAACCCGTTATCCGTCAAACCCGCCACCCGACCAAACCTTGGCTCAAACGGTCGGAAGTGGGTGAAACTTTAGCCTCCTTGGTTTTCTTCGGGTGGGCAGTTTTCAACCCGAAACCGCCCAAACCCGCCCAGTGCTCAGCCCTAGGTGGATGTACGGATTCTATCGTTTCCCCTTTTGAAGTCTTCCATTGGGTATTTAATCTGACATTAATACCTATGGACATCTCGGGAATAAAAGGATTTTTAATTTTGTTTTGTTCACAGTATTGTTCAAACCAAGCAAAGAATAAAAAATTAATTTTATAATGTTCTAAATAATCATAGAATTCCTGACGATAATAAGAAGTTTCTTTTTCAGAAAAAGTTTTAAAATACCATTCTCTTTTATTGTTATTATAATCAACATAAAAATCTTCTTTAATCCAATCTTTATCTATCACAAAAGATTCTTCTAAAGTAAGGGTTCTTATCATTTGTGATTCTGTGCGTGAGGAGATCTGGATGATCTTTCACTAACTATTGGTCTAGGTATAGATGGAGCAAAATCCACACCTGATAAATTCGTTCTAAAAGGTATATCAACAGAGGATCTAGCACCAGAAGTTGATCCTAGACTGCTTAATCTGTCAAATCTCAGTGATTGACTTCTATTCATGGCGATGGAAATAGTTTCATCGGTATCTTGTATAATATGTCTAATTGTTCTAGATTCTATCTTTTGAGATTTTGCTATATCTTTTAAAATCCATTCATGTGGTAATCTAGCTAATATTTCAGATGCTTTAAAAATTTTAGGAGTTGTAACATCAACTTTTTTAAGATTAGCTTCAATAATACAAGTTTCATTTCTAGTAGTAGACCTTAAAGATTTAAAATTATAATTTACTGTAGAGACCTTGTAGGTCATCCTACTAATAACATCTAAATTGGACACACCTGGGTTGAAGGTATCTTCAAGCCCTTGCACATGGACAAGTAATGAATTTTTAGTATTTTCATCACCTAAACTCATAGAAAAGTTTGGATGACAATCAAAATATATTGGTCCATCATTAAGATTTGATTCTATAATAGCTATAATAGACTCTTCAAATTTAGCAATTCTATTATCTCTAAGAATTAATAATATAGGAGTATTAAGTCCTAATTTATGTAAAGGTTTGATCACAACTTGTATTAATCCTAGATGTATATATCTATGTCCTTCATTATGATGTTCTTCTAGTAATTTACTATCAAGAATATTAATAGTTTCAATTTTACTACTAATAGATTTAGCCATTTCTGTGGTTTTAATTATCTTTTTACTTTTATAATCAAATTTTCTAACTTGGTAAACTCTATTGTAATTAATTTCTGGCATAGACCAGTTCATTAATCTGTTTTCCATTTCTTGAATATCTAATTCACTATTTTGATATATAGTAGATTGATTACTAGAAGGTAAAGTGATTAAAGGTTGATTCCTCGAACTACTACCTATTCTGCCCAGAGTTCGGCTAAACAGTACATGTTTGTATTTACTCCTTGAGTTCAGTGTCCACAACGTGTTTCAAGTAAGCTGAGTCACTCCATTCCTCAGATCTATACAAATTGAATAAAAGATAAAAACACATGTGCACTTAGGTGTTAGAGCCATTGTGATATCAACATACAAGGTCAGAGTTTTAACTCTGGATCTACACTTATTCATTTTACGAGATGAATTTTTAGTCACAAAATTAGTTGACTAAGAAAAAGATATACATATATTTTCTTTTAAGAAATTGAGAGAATCTCAACTCAAAAAAGAAATTCAGTTCTTAAGGGACATCTCCAATCCCCTTCATATAATCCATGTGACTAGACGTTCTCAAACCGGTTCAATAATCTTTAATAGCATATAAGTCTTAAAGCAAATTTTATCTATGGAGCCTTTTTTATCTACATGAGACATTTTTTCTTATAAAATCTAACGAAAAATAATATTTTGTTGGTGGGGCAAAGGCTTTAATAGCCTTACCCTTGAGCTGACCAATGACTAGCAAAACGTTTAATGAAATTTATGTTAAAAAATTGGTCAGTGACATATTCTTTAATGATGCAAACTCAATTTTTGTGTTATGCAAATTCGGTTCTATACTATAATTTTTTTTAAAAAAAATATAGAAAAAGTTTTTGACCAAAAGAATATCGTTCTCACTACGAGGTTTCCTATATCTGTGTATCAGCTCTGTGTTCCAATATTATTTATTATTTTTCTTTACACTATCGGGTCAAGTAACTTAGTTGTGGCCACCTTGCCATAAGGGGAAAAAGTTGTGCGCCACCAACCCCCGTTTTGTTGTTTACGACTAGACGTATTTTCAATTGTTTAATTTGTTTGAAAATTAGACTACTATGTTGATTTTTTTTAAGAGGTGCTGTGTTGAATTTTAGATAGTGATAATTATTAGTAGTAATATAAAATAAACATTCTACAAGTGATGTTGTGATTAGATTACTCCAATAATGTGTCTCGTGAGCTTTATTAAGAATAATGATATAGTTAGTTAGGGTACTAGTTTAGTTATTATATATTATATAAGTTATAAGTTTGACTCATTTAAACCTCTCTTCCATTTTTGTATCATTTCAACTATAATCAATACAATAATCTTCTAAGCTTTTTCTCTCAATTTTCATGGATGTCATGTTTCTCAACATGGTATCAAAGCTAACATGGTATCCACCTTGAACAATTTTTCCGCAGTATTTTCTTGAGAAAATTGAATTTTCTATCTATTCATTTTTCTCAATTCCTTTTCTTGAAATTTGTTTCTTTCGTTTTTCATTCCTCTAATATATATTCATTTTCAATTCACTTTCTGATTTTCTTTATCTCATTTCATTTTCTTCGATATCCAATTTTCCCTCAATTTCTCTAACTTTCTCTCACTATTCTCAATTCATTTTCACTTTCTTGATAATTCTCGTTCGATTTGTGATTCTGTTTTTATTGCAATTTTCCCACCGCATCTCATTTTATTGAGCCATTCCAATTCATGATTCTTTGATTCCTCTTTGATTTTGCTTTGTTCGATTCGTTTTTTTATTCAATTCATTTACTGTTTCTTTTCAAGTCCAGTTTTCGTTTTAGACCTTCATTTCATAATCGCAAATTGATTCTCACAAATTGATATGGTTCTGGTGCCTTGGGTTTCGATTCAAAGGGAGTCACTTCCTTAACAATTTGGATCTCGAAATCTTGTTATCGATCTTGCTTTTGGTTTGGTTGATCGAAATCGCTTGAATTGTAACACAATTTGCAATCTTGTCATAAATTTGCTTTGAGGTTTGAGTTCGACGACATCGACCGTGGCTTCTTGATGAAATTGTAGTTGTGAGAGTTGTTGTAGATTCAATATTCTTGGTTCACTATGGTGAGGAGTATGGATTCTTGAGGTCTCTGATTTTCTAGTTTGCAGAATCTGAGTTTGGTTCTTCGGTTTCATTACCACTACAAGTAATCTTCACTTTGCCTATTTGATTGTGTTATGTTTTCTATAGGCTTCTTTGATTTGGATATTGTCAAAGAGGAAGTGAATTTGACTGGTGAAGATTTCATGGTCACGTGAATATTTTGAAGTGTGTGGAAATTTTCAACCACCTATCAAATTTGGTTGAATATAAGAGAATTGGGCTATTTTGTGTGTTTCCTCATTTGGTTGATATGATTTTTTTAGTAGCTCATGGAGTAGGATATCATAAGTTTGGTTTTTGATAAATTTGTTCTTCCATCAATGAGTTTTGTTATTGATACTTCTGTGGTGGTCATTACTTTCAATTGTGTATGCAACATATATACAGTCCACACAAAACTCGCTCATCATGATCTATGCCAACATTCAGATAGGGTGTTTATATTCTCATTGGACTCAAATGTTGATCATGTTTTTTGGATGCTTTGTTGATAATATTTTTCTGGAAATTGGATTTACTTATATCAAGAATTGTAAAGGAGTTGATTCATGTGTTGGACTACTAATGTTTCACACATGATTCACTACAATTGGCTTATGCTTGTTTTTTTTTTTTTGGTTTGGCATGACTATCAATGGGAGTATCTCTATGTTGGTACTGTGCATTTGAAGTATTTGTGAAGCATCTCATGTTACTCCTATATTTGTTTGAATACAAGATGCTTGTGCTTATCCACTTTGGAGTCTAAAGGCTCTTTGTTTTGGACTTGATGAGTATTTGCAAGTTGTTAAGGTTCAGCGTTGATGTTGCTTAAAATGATATGTGGTTCTCTTGGTAACTTAGCCCATTTTACTCTTGGGTTGTGACTTATGGCAGGGTATGAGAGTTGGGTTATCTTGACTCTTGTTGGTGCATTAGTTGACTAATTTGGTGTTGCAATATGATGAGCTATGAGAATTTTGTATGTTTCAACAATTGTAGAAGGTTCTACTCAACTACATGATACTTATTCAATACTTCCACTTCAGCCAATGGTGATTATAGCCTTTTTGGTTTGTTTTTAGCTTTTGTCAATGGTTGTTAAGCGTGTCACTTCTTCCACCGATGGTTAAGCATTTATATATTTGTTGATGATTGCTTCTGCCTTTGTTCGGTGGTTAAGCGTGTTGCCTTAATTGGCTTGTTGTTGTGCTTCTGTCAAGTGGTTAAACTTTGAGTATAGTTTTTGCTTGGTGGTTAAGCTTTTGTCTTATGGCTTGTTGATAACAGCTTCTGCCCTATGGTGGTTAAGCATTGTGGTCCTAGATGGCTTTTATTGATATTAGCTTCTGTTAAGTGGTTAAGCCTTGAGTTGTGGCTTCTGCTTAATGGTTAAGCACTTTGATTCATAGGCTCCTGATTTTCTCTAGTTTTTTTTTCTTGATATGCCAAAACTGTTGTTGTTTTACCTGATGGTTCTCTATGTGCTTCTGGTGGGAAAGAGATTTTGTTTTGGGATTTGGCTGAGGGAAAGAGACTTTATTCTCTTGATGTTGGTTCTATTATTAATGCTCAGTTCTAATAGGTATTGGTTGTTTGCTACAACTGTTTTGGATATGTCATCACCGCATTGTTTCTTTTGGGGTTGTAATCTTCTGCACAAGTGTTCTTTTTTAAGACAGTGGCATGGAATTGGTTTATTGCACAAGTATCCCCCTTTAAGACAGTGTAGCATTTGTAATTTCATTTGTTTGACTTTTAGCTTTGTAATCCAAACTCAAGTTAAGAGTTCTCTTACCTTGAGTTTGAGGGAGGCTATTAAGAATAATGATATAGTTCGTTAGGGTACTAGTTTAGTTACTATATAAGTCACAAGGTTGACTCATTTGGACCTCTCTACCAATTTTGTACCATTTCAACTATCATCAATACAATAATCTTATAAGCTTTTTCTCTCCATTTTCATGGATGTCATGTTTCTCAACAAGCTTACCTCAATTGGTAGAGACATTGGCTGAGATTTGAACTTCCGACACCCCATTTATTCATCTTAAGAGGTGAATTCTAACCACTAAGCTTTTTGATAAAAACGATTACAACAACAGTGTATAAACCGGTAAAAGATCTTGTTTTGGTTGACCCAAGTATCAGAAACTCCATTACGTAAGATCTAAAATCTTTACCGCAAGGTCTAAAATTTCAAGATATTTTTGTTACTAAACGAACCTCATGTGACTCATGCGAGTTAACCTAAATAGGTAGCTGGCTATTTAAGACAAGGTTATAGTCCAAAAAATCCAGGCTCAAATTAATATAAGATCCGTGCCCTATGATTTATTCTGTTTGGCAGGTCGACCCATACGGCTAGCCCATTTTGATTTTTGATTGCTCTACTAAATTGTATACTATTTTAATATTTGAGTTATATTTTTTTTGAAATGGGTATAATATTTTTTTAACAAAGATTATATTTTATTTGATTTAGATCATATGAATATGTATCTCAAAATCATACGATATGAACATTTAAATATTCTAAGTGTATGTTTGTTATTAAAGTAGATATGTCTGAATCACGACGATCAAGATATCTATCGTGATTCCGCACAAACTACATCATAGTATATCAACGTAAATATGTGACTTTAACATATCCACTGTATGATATCAAACATAGTCTAGTTCATTTACGGAAGAAAACTATAATAGTTATTATATATTTTTTTTAGAAATAATTATTAAAAATGTCCAGATTCATATAATAAAATTATTATTTTTTATTTCCTAATTTTTTTACAAAAATAGTTTTATAACAATTAACCCTTAAATGTCTCCCTCACTACATATCCCACCACCTTTGATTCAGATCTCTTCACCAAACACCTAAAAGGAAACTTTGCGCGAAAATTTTTCACTCTCCCTTTTCATTTCATCTCTCTCTCTCTCTCTCTCTCTCTCCACCATGGCAACATCAATGACAACTTCACCACAAACCCATCTCCTCCCCCAAACCAACAACCCTTTTCTCAAAAAACCCATCACCCCACTCACCTCAACAATCTCCCTCCGCACCAACCCAACCTTCAAACCCATTTCAATCAAATGCTCCGCCACCACCCAAGCCCAAGCCCAGCCCGAAACCCAAGCCCATTCCTCAGATCGCGTCTTCAACTTCGCCGCTGGACCCGCCACCCTCCCTGAAAACGTCCTCCGCAAAGCCCAATCAGAGCTCTACAACTGGCGTGGATCCGGTATGAGCGTGATGGAGATGAGTCACAGAGGTAAAGAATTTCTCTCCATTATCCAAAAAGCTGAGTCAGATCTGCGTACCCTTTTGGATATCTCGTCGGAATATTCCGTTCTTTTTCTTCAAGGCGGCGCCACCACCCAGTTCGCCGCCGTGCCGTTGAATATCTGTAAAAGCGACGACGCCGTTGATTACGTTGTTACCGGATCGTGGAGTGATAAAGCTGTCAAAGAAGGTCAGAAATATTGTAAACCAAACGTGATTTGGTCTGGGAAATCTGAAAAGTATACAAAGATTCCATCTTTTGATGAATTGAAACAGAACCCAGAAGCTAGGTTTTTGCATATTTGTGCTAATGAAACAATTCATGGTGTTGAGTTTAAGAATTATCCAACACCCAGTAATCAAAATGGGATTTTGGTGGCTGATATGTCTTCAAATTTCTGTTCCAAACCTGTTGATGTTTCAAAATTTGGTTTGATCTATGCTGGTGCTCAGAAGAATGTGGGTCCCTCTGGTGTAACAATTGTGATTGTGAGAAATGATTTGATTGGAAATGCTCAAGATTTGACACCTGTGATGCTTGATTACAAGATTCATGCTGAGAACAATTCACTTTACAATACACCACCTTGTTATGGGATTTACATGTGTGGTTTGGTTTTTGAGGATTTGTTGGAACAAGGTGGTTTGGTTGAGGTTGAGAAGAAGAATAAGAAGAAAGCTGAGATTTTGTACAATGCTATTGATGAGAGCAATGGGTTTTTTAGGTGTCCTGTTGAGAAGTCTGTTAGGTCTTTGATGAATGTTCCTTTCACTTTGGAGAAATCTGAGTTGGAAGGTGAGTTTATTAAGGAAGCTGCTAAGGAGAATATGGTTCAGCTTAAGGGTCATAGGTCTGTTGGTGGTATGAGAGCTTCAATTTACAATGCTATGCCTTTGGCTGGTGTTGAGAAGTTGGTGGCTTTCATGAAGGATTTTCAAGCAAAGCATGCTTAGATTGTGTTGAGTATGCACTTGTGTCTCTAGAAGTTTTGGCTTATTTTGTTTGTTTTGTTGTTGTTTCAATTTGTGTCTTGTTGTTTAGTTAGTACTTATTTTGAATTGGGGATATTATTTTGGGATGATTTTGATTCTGGTCAAAAGGGATGGCTTGGGGTTTAGCACTTAAGGTTTTGGAATTTATTAATAATTTGCAAGTTTGTTGTATGGTAAGTCCCATGTGATATTAGGGAATGTAAGATGCAAATGTAGTTTCAAACCTCAATAAAGTCAATGAAGATGAAACATTGAACAAAGAATGTGTATGTTTTAAAATTGGGTCATTCTAATATGATTTTAATAAATGTCGTAAGGATATTATTTAAGGAATACATAAATATAAAATTTGTCATAAAAATAAAAATCAATTAGTCTCAAAGCAATTTTTTTAAAATTTCTCCTCCTAATCCACGTGTAATCTTGTGATCTTTCATGCTTGGTTGTTGGATGGAAAGCTCGTGAATAGCAGGGAGAGAAGAAACGCTTGGTCCTGTGAGACGTCCAATAACCTTTGCTGGCAGTCTGGCACTCCTGCCACAATGCTTTAAAACAAGATCTAGCAAATGTTGACACTTGTCTTAACAAGTGTCTTTAATAATTGATAAATTTTATGTTGAAAAAGTTACTTTTTTAATGTTTCAGCGTGTTAAATACATAATTTCTAAAATAAACCTTCCATTTAAACTTCTTATCAAATGTCATAAAGATACATGGCAGCATTTTTCTTAAAAAAAGCAAAAAATCTGAGCAGATTTTTTTTTTTAAGTATGAATGTGGAGCCACAAAACTCATACTCCCTCCGTTTCAAAATACATGTCCATTTTAGAGAAATTGCAGTAACCAAGGACAAGCTAGTTTGACACAAAAGTTCCTATTATACCCTTGTCTTTGATTTTCTCCATTTTGCATTTATTTATCTCATCTCATAATTACTCTCAATACCAATACCAAAATTAATTAAACAAGTTCTTGGGAGAGTGCATGAGTAAATCCACTTAAAATTGGGTCAACATTTATAAGTAGAAAATAATTATTGTGGAGAAAATCTAGAATCCAATTAATTGGTAGGCAAGGGTAAAATAGACAAAATGTATCATTAAACTATCAAATGGACATTTATTTTGAAACAAAAAATTTCTTCAAAATGGACATGTATTTTGAAACGGAGGGAGTATATTGTGGCTCTTTTTGCTAGTTTGGAGCGGAGGTTAGGGAGAGTTTTGGAGGAGGGGAGTATATAGAATAATAGAGTAAATTTTTCACATTTCTTAAAAACCGTTTGGAAAATGTTTTTGTAAAGATGAATATTTATCATTAAAATATTTTTAATTTTGAAAATATTATAACAACGTAAATTGAATTTAAAGAATTTATCTATCTTTTTCAAAATTCTTCTTCAATCCAATTTTTGAGTCCTCTATTAAAGAGATTTTGTGTTATGAAAAAAAAAAAGTGTTTATTTAAGTTGGAGGATTATCATTTCTTCTATTTCCCTCTACTCCTTCCTTCTACCTGGGCTCTCTCCTCCCATTCAAACTCAAAGGAAATGTATACTTACGGTTACACCGTGTTTCTATACGATCTGTCCTTCAATCTGGCATTTTTAATAAAAAATTTCGCTCGTCTCAGTTTTCATGCAAGATCCACACTGCCTTGTTGTTGCATACGATGTCCCCAAAATCTGTGTTCAAATAGCATAGCTAATATTTCAAATGTCTATGTTTCATTTTACTGAATGAACTGCACTTTGGACATCTCTTTATATTAGAAAAAAAATGATGCTAACACACTCTTTCAATAACACTTTTTAAAGGGTCTAAATTCATATATTTCACCGAATTTAAGTGGCACCAATTTTATATGAACTCGTTTCAATAAATTGTAGTGTACATATTCAATACATAAATTTATTGTAGAATTTACAAAAGAGTACAAATCAGATAGAATGCAAGTGGCACAAGTGGTTAACATTGTCAGAATATTAACTAGTGTTTTACCGTGGCACACTTTCAACCGTTGTTGGGTTCCTCTACATTTACATTTACATAGTAGAAGAGAGATACATAAATCATAAAACAATATTGATATATAAAGTTAATAAGTTTTTTTTATCTCTATAAACATCTCAAATTTCGCTTTTAGTCCTTTTAAAAAATGTTAGCAAGTTTTGGTCCCTAAAATATTTTTCGTCATGACGTTTGATCCATACTTTAAAATAAATTCATGTTTACCATTTAAAATTTCGAATTATTTTTTGCAGTCATGTTTAGTTCATTATATAAATATCTCTTACAAAATTTCAATTTTTTTATTAACAATGGATGAATTAAGTATGAACCAAGAGACTCAAAGGAGAAACAGTGGTTACCCGAACCAAGAGCAGCCATGGAGAATCCCCCCTTCTCAAGTTCAGGCTCATCCATGTTTCCAAAACCCCCCAAAAAATGTGTGGCGCCAGCTAGTTACAGTCAAGGTGAGACCTCTAGGACCATAATTGTTGGATCTCAACCCCATAGCCGAAACAGTCAAGAGGTACTTTGGGATACAACTGAAACTCATGGATATGTCTCTGTATAGGAAGCCATATCCAGAATGAGTCGAGAAATCGGTGCCTCTACCGAGAGGTTATAAGACTCCATATTTTCATATCTACTCGGAGGAAGATGTCAAATCAACTATGAAGCGTATCGAAAGGTTATAAGACTCTGGATTTTCCTACCTTCTCCTTATACTGGAAAGTTAAAAAAAACAACTAGAAGATGTTCAGTCCAATTTCTCGACGCTGAATTTGCATTAATGACCATCAATGACATGCTCCCACATCTAAAAGAGAAATTGGTTGGGCAAGATTTATATGAATTGGCTTCTCGAGGTGCACACATAGAGAAGTTCATTCAAGGAAGAGAAAAGAGGTGTGCTAGTCGAGGGAGAGGTCCACATTAATTATTGACAGGGAAGAATCTGATAACGATACGTTAACCGATCCACGATAGATATCCTAATTGCTAAGATCCTAAAATTAAAAAAACTACAAATGTTCTGTCTTAAGGTCATCCAAAGAGAAGGACACATATTTATCAAAGGATCAAACCAAGTATGCCTTTGATATCAAAGGACACATATTTGATTATTTACTAAAAGTCTAAAAGATAATCAAATTTGGCTACTTGATGGTTACTCCCTCCATAACTTTTTATAAGCAAATTTGACCAATTCACATTTTTTAAGGAATGTGGTTTGTGTTATTTAATTTAAGTTAAATAACCTATTTTGCCCTCATTAATTGTGGTGTACAGTAGTATATTTTCAAGGTGTTGTTGTTAAACGTGTGTGCATTTAAAAAATTAAAGTAAGGGTATTTCAGGTATATTATCCTTAAATATGACAAAAAAGTCAATTTTGCTTATAATTAGTTACAACTGAAATGGTTGAATTTTGCTTATATTTTGTTATGGAGGGAGTATAAAATTCCTCCTGATGAGGAAATCGAAAGGCAATAGGTATTGCAAATGATATCATTTTTACAACCATGCCCCAACTAACTACATCGTCTTCCGAAAGGTCATTCAAAAAGCTGTTAAGAAGGGCATATTCAAATTATCTGATAAAGGAGTATCAGAAATGGCCATTGATATTAATCCTTTTCCAACCATGGAGATAGTCATGGTATCATTCTCTGAACAGATTGGGTTTAGAACAGCTTGGAAATGGAAGAAAGTAATCAAGCAGGCTTGACATCCATCAAGTGCATAGGGCTATCAAGTGCTCAAGGGGATCTCTTTTTCGCCATAAATCTTTAGGTTTGGAACAACTTGGAAATGGAAGAAAGTAATCAAGCAGGCTTGACATCCATCAAGTGCATAGGGCTATCAAGTGCTCAAGGGGGTCTCTTTTTCGCCATAAATCTTCAGGTTTGAAGTATTAATGTTCTCCGGGACAAGGAGTTCCCATTTCTCTTGGCTTAAAGCTTGGTGGTTATCCATCTCATTCGTATTGGAATCTCCAATGGTTTGTTGTGATTGTTGTATTCCCTGCTCTTGTGTTTTACATGGTTTCATTTTGGTGTTCCAGATCCTCAACTAGAGTCTGGATGGCCTACAACGTCTCGTTAGCTGGCCCAGGTTGGTAAAGCAAAGTTGGGGAATAACTCTCATGTGCCCTCACGGTGGCACCAAATGCTCTCGCCTGAAACTTTATGTTAGACATAATAGGCAGGGTGTGAGGTGCTAGGGCACCAATATTTAGGCATTTATGGGTGAAAAGTGAATGAATCATAGTTTTAGCCAAATACCTCCTTAAATAAAGATGGATTAAGGTTTTCCCCCATAGTTTGGTGGGTGTTTCATATAATTAAGGGCAACTACTTGTTCATCAAGTGCCGCCTTATTATTAGGGTTCGATATGTGGATGTCCTTACTTGCTCCTTAAATATCGCCCTAAGTTGTTAGAGGCTTATCCCCCAAGCCACGTAACTTCATTGCTCAGGTCATAAGCTTCCTCGCTCCCTCCCTAAACATCAAAAGCGATGGGCATTTGGGTTGAACGAGCCATGCATCCCAGAAACATGCTTAAAAAAGTATTGAGTTTATGAATCATACAAGATCGATTTCATTATTCATAACTTTAAGTTATTAAACATGGTTGGTGCAACAAAGTTTTACAAATGCATCTCAATGATTTGTTGGCACATCATTTAATGAATTAAAAACACACAACTAATAATGGTTTTTTTTAAAGAAGCTAAACTATCTCATCGAAATTGACATTGAAGAGAAATGAACATAAGATCTTGAGAAAGAACACACTCTAAGAACCAAAACCAACAAGTTAGGATCCTCTTCATTTAGACCCTTTTCCATTTCTTACATTTGGAGAGATAAAAACACAATTTTTTTAAAAATTATTAATGATGGTGGGACCCATTTAATAATGGGATCCACCACCTATTTTTTTTGTCTATCTTTTTCATAATGACAATCTCCATTTACTTTTATAAACGAAGATAATCTCAACTCAACCAACACCATCAAATCAACTTAAATGAATCGCGACTAATCGTACCTTATTAACTGATCTGGTGAAACATTATTGAATAGTTGCGGAAAACTTTGTTACAGTATATTCCCATTCCAATGGCCCAAAGGCCATATTATTCCTACTTTTGAAAGGTTGGGAGAAAATTAATTATTAATTAATAAAAAAAAAATTAGTAAAATTCTTACTGGCTACTACAATTCCGGGTCATTCCAATCACACCCCATGTTTCCGTCGACTTTCCCCTTTCATTATTCTCCCAATTATTCTTCCATTCCATGGTAGCTTCAGCCATCACAACACAGTAACCAAATCTCACACCCCTCCTTTTTCTCAAAAACCCCCAACCTTCATCACCAATGGCAAGAAGATCCATACCCCTCCTCAAACACCTCCTCTCAACCCGATCCCAATCCGAACCATTCACTATCTCAAAGCGATGCGTAACCTACATGCACCGTCCCGGCGACGGAACCCCCCGTCCCGTAACCCTAATCCCCGGCGACGGGATCGGCCCACTCGTAACCGGCGCCGTTGAGCAACTAATGGAAGCGATGCACGCGCCAGTTTACTTCGAGAAATTCGACGTACATGGTGACATGAAAGCTGTACCTACGGAAGTTCTTGAATCGATCCGTAAGAATAAGGTTTGTCTTAAAGGTGGATTGGTTACTCCTATGGGTGGTGGTGTTAGTTCGCTTAATGTTCAGTTGAGGAAAGAGCTTGATCTTTATGCTTCGCTTGTTAATTGTTTTAATCTTCCTGGGTTACCTACACGACATGATAACGTTAATATTGTAGTTATTAGGGAGAATACTGAAGGGGAGTATGCTGGTCTTGAACACGAGGTTGTTCCTGGTGTCGTCGAAAGTCTTAAGGTATAATTGCTATCATTTCTTTGTTTTTTGATCGAGTAAAAAGACATTGTTTTTGATAGATTGTTTGATTCATGTAGCCGACCCAATTAGTGGGATAAGACTTGGTTGTTGTTGTTGTTGAATTATGATTTGGTCTTGAAGTTGTTAGTTGTGTTTAATAAGAAAAATTCAAAATTAAAATCATGAAATTTTTGGTGTATGATTGAGAATATTGGGAAAAATCCAAGTAGAATATAGATAAGACGTGAAATGAGTTTATAAAGAGTTACTTCCAACTCTACAAGTAGATTTTGTAAGGATGTGATATACCTAATCTTAGAACCTAATAGAGAATCCTTAGAGTTCTTCGGACACATATGTTTGCAAGGGAAATCCATGTATAGTAATGAATATTAATTTGAAATTTCATAAATGATCTTGTAGGGATTAGTTTTTTCTTTAGTTGTGCGGTTTCTTTAAAAGGTTTGTGATTGCAATATTGGCCACAACATCACGGCTTTTGATGTCTTTGCGACTGTAAGCGAAGCAATCATGAATGAGGCTGCTTGTAACCCAGAGCAAAATCTCTTGAGGGAAGAGGCTTTTGATGGCTTTCGATCTTGTAGGCAATAAACTACTCCCTCCGTTTCAAAATACATGTCGCTGTAAGCCACTTCACACATGCCAATGCATAACTTAGAACTTTAATATCTTTAGTTATCTAAAGTAAAAAATTATAAAAATTTAATATTTTAAAAATATTTATCGAGACAAATCAAACAACATCTTACATGTTAACATTTGTATTTATATATTAGTTAAAAAGTAGAGTCAAAGTAAGTCATGTGAATAGTGCACATTGCAAAAATGCGACATGTATTTTGAAACGGAGGGAGTATATTATTGATTGAAAATAGATGTATTACATAAGGAACTAAGAAGCTCCCCGTAACCCCAGAGCAAAAGCTCTTCAGGGAAGAGGCATTTCTCTCTCTCTTTCCAAACCTCTTAGGTTCCAACTTAAATTAACCTTGAATGGCTCCGTCTTGCCATGCCTTCTCCTTACATGTACGTTTCTTCCTCTAAAACCTGGCCACATATGCAATTGTAACCATTTCACTAATCAGCACGTTTGGTTGGGCTCAGTCCCAAAACCCAGTATCTCACATCAATGACGGTGACACAACTTCAACTTAAAACCTTGGTTCTTAAGTATTCAACATTAGAAACTAATTTGAAATGGTGTCAAGGCCAGGGTAATATTTGGGTTAAAACGAGTCACAATTACCACATCCAGTACTTTTTTTGTTTTCATTTATTTTATTGACTGAGCTGTAGTCTACCATTTCAGGACATACTTATATGCAAATATTTGAAAAATAAGGAATGAAAGTAGAAAACATTCTAACAAATTATATAGGCTCTTATTTTCCCTTGGAATATCTATCTAGTTTTTTTTGTTGTACTGATGCAGTATTGGGTTGCGTTTGCGGTTTGACTTGATATTTTTGGTAGGTGATAACAAAGTTCTGTTCTGAGCGTATTGCTAAATATGCGTTCGAGTATGCTTACCTGAACAACAGAAAGCAAGTGACTGCTGTCCACAAAGCAAATATAATGAAGCTTGCAGATGGTTTGTTCTTGGAATCTTGTCGGGAGGTTGCCACAAAGTATCCTGGAATTAAATACAACGAAATTATTGTGGACAATTGTTGCATGCAGCTTGTTTCAAAGCCCGAGCAGTTTGATGTCATGGTATGTAAAATTTATCCACTTTTCTTTAATCTATGATGGAGTAAACACATATTAAACCATCTCCTTTGTTTGTGCTTGAGTAAACAAACACTTTTCTTACTGACAATTAATGACTTCAGTATCAACTTAGAAATGAGTCAAGGCTGACAGCAGGGCAAAGAAAAACAAGAGCTGAGTTGCTCGTATAAATCATGATTCCTGTGGTGCTATAAGTTTTTCACTGTTTGATCAATCAAAGGTTGGTAACATGGGAAAAAGGAAAGAAAGATCATCTCCCAAGCACGTTGTCCTGAAAGTTAAGAACTATTAGAATTTATCACAAAGAAACTACGCACAAACATCAGCAGAAACATTTTAAACATTGAGTCTGAATATTCTAGTTCCGATAGCATCTGGTAATCGTTAACATGGACCAAACAACAGTTTTTCTTAGCCTTTCTCTGCCTCTAGCGATTGACCTACCCTGAATCTTATCTAATCTCTATGCTACGACATCCACATTCTCCTTCACACATGCCCAAACCACGTAAGTTAAGATCAAACCCTTTTATGACATGGATCAACAAGGTTTGAATGTCTGGGAAATATATTTACTTATTTCCCTTGTTCATGTGTAGATAGATAAAGTTAAGATTTGTGATACAGAATGGTGTAGTAGTCTTCAACGACCTTTAAGGGATGTTTGGAATTTGGATGTAGAAGTTTGAAGGTGAGAAAAAAACACAAGAAGGGGGGTTGAATTGTGTTGGCTTTTTCTTTCTCAAAAACTTTGGTTAGTTCAGAATCAGATGTTGATCAGATTCTGAAACTATTTTCAGAGTTGTTTGCAGCGGGTATAAAGTAAATGAAAGAGAGACACAAGCAGTTTATCCTGGTTCCTTCCACAACCCGGAAGTAGTCCAGTCCCCTTGTTACTAACAAGAGATTTTCACTATAATCACAAAGATTACAATTGCTCAAGCACAAAGCAAGAGACTTCCTATGCTCAAACAAAAAGTAAGAGACTTCCAATTGCTCAAACACTAAGTAAGAGACTTCCTATGCTCAAACACAAAGTAAGAGACTTTCTTGCTCAGACACACCGTCTAAGACTTTGAATCAAACAGATTTTACAAGAGAATAAGTTTGAGTTGAACACTTGATATACTATCAGTGGTGTTTACAAAATACAACACAGATCTAAGACTCTATACTTAAGAAATTCTAAGATAAGAAGTTTGTAAGAATTTCTAAGTTATTTTGATGACTTTCAGTTTTGGCAGTTTTACGTATCAGAAAACAGAGCACTGCGTTTTCAGTCTATTGAGTCTTGCTGTTCTTCAATCCTTCAATCCTTTATAGAGAATTAAAGAGCTATTGAGAAGAGCCAAATATCATCAAAGAGCCGTTGCAATAGAAGCTATGTCCAACATTTAATTCCTTCCTGACATTGTGTGCGTAACACAGAAAACAGAGAAATGGAATTTGAATTGTTTCCTTAAAACAGGGATAATGTTTTGTAGAAGGAGACAACTGTTGCAAGGAGCTGTTCTGACCGTACAGTACTTTACTGTAGACAGTTGCAATTGTTGACTTCTCCGTTTCAGACTTCAGAAGCTTCTCTTCAGAACTGGCTTCAGACACTGTTCATCAGAAGCTGTCTTCAGACGCAGTTCTTCAGAAGCTGGCTTCAGACACACTGTTCATCAGACGCAGTTTTCAGAAGTTGGTCTTCAGACGCACTGTTCATCAGACGCACTTCTTCAGAAGCAGGCCTTCAGACGCTGCCTTTAGACGCTGCCTTCAGAAGCTCTTCTTCAGACGCTGATTTTCTTCAGCCTTGCAACACAATCTTTTATATTTTCCTTCTTGCTGTTAACTTGTTCTTTCATAACCATTGTTAGATACCAATATTTAAGTATATGGTTCTGCACACTAGAATCAAGTATTAGCATATCCAATTTTCTTTTTAACACTTTGTTATCATCAAAACTCAAAAGAGAGTTGTTCATACTTTTTATTCCAACAATCTCTCCCTTTTTGATGATGACAAACATAAGCATTAATAGAAAATTGTTGTTAATTTAATTAACAAGTTGACTTCAGGGTCTGAGGTTTGTAAGCTCCCCCGAGTCTGATAATCCACAAGGTGAGGTTTGTAAGCTCCCCCTGAGTCTTATCTAGGTTAATTAAATTCCATTTAAATCAAACAGATGAAAATCAAAGTGTAAATACATTCAGAATTTAAATAACAAACTGACTTCAGGGTCTGAGGTTTGTAAGCTCCCCCTAAGTCTGATAATTCACAAGGTGAGGTTTGTAAGCCCCCCTTGAGTTTTATTCAAGTTATTTAAATTCAGTTTAATTCACAGAATTGAAAATTCAGTTTATCTCACAAAATTTAATTCAGAGGCTAAGAGCCTGAAATACTTGTTCTGAGCTCAAAGCCTGAAATACTTGTTACTTTTACTCCCCCTTTTGTCATCAATGAAAAGAAAATTTAAGAATTTTAAGACACAAGAGTTTAAAAACGTGAAATAAAAATGTTCAGAGCATTTTGTTCAGTACCACTGAACTGTTTTAGAAACAATTGTTCAGAACATATGGTTCAATACTGCTGAACTCTTTCAGACACAATTGTTCAGAACAGATGGTTCAGTACTACTGAACTGTTTCAGACAGAATTGAGAGTTTAAAACTGAGTCTGAAAATTGAACATATAAGATGAAAAATTGAAAGTGTGACTGTGTTTTGAGTGTTTTTGTTAAAACTTTTTTTGAAACTGAAAACAGAAAAACATTTAAACAAAACTGCACATTAATGACTTTAGAAGGGGCAAAGTACAACTTTCAAAGCTTAAGTCATCACTGCCCAGCAGTTATAACTTATCAGATTCTAACCCTGTGTTAGACAACTGTTCAGATTTACTCTCATTAGTGGGCCACGTGTAAAGTGTCCACTTATAATGAGTTTTATCAGAAATCATAAAAATTCAGATTTTGAAACTCAGACTCTGATGTTTTCAGAAGCTGAACTATCTTCAGACTCTCAAAGTGAAAGTCTGTTAAGTCTTAGCCTCTGATGAACTTCAGATTCTCGGTTTCTATTCAGAGTCAAACAAATTTTTTCAGAGATAAAATGCATATTCAGATTCTTTTTAATAAAATTAAATCTGTCTTCTGTGAGAGGTTTTGTAAATATATCAGCTCATTGATGATCAGTATCAATGAATTGAATATCCAAAACACCCTTCTGAATATAATCTCTAATAAAATGATGTTTAATTTCAATGTGCTTGACTCTTGAATAGAGAAGTGGATTTTTAGACAAACAGATTGCAGCAGTATTATCACAAAAGATAGGAATGCTGTTTTCATGAATCTGATAGTCTTCTAACTGATGTTTCATCCAGAGCAGTTGTGTGCAACAACTTGCAGCTGAGATGTATTCTGCTTCTGCTGTTGACAATGCAATAGTTGATTGTCTTTTGCTGGCCCAGGATATCAGATTCTCACCAAGGAATTGACAATTTCCACTGGTGGATTTTCTTTCAATCCTGTCACCAGCATAATCAGCATCACAGAATCCAACCAGATTATAATCTAAGGATTTCTTATACAGAAGTCCAAGATTAGTTGTTCCTTTCAAATACCTGAAGATTCTCTTGACAGCAGTCATATGAGATTCTCTAGGATCTGATTGGAATCTTGCACACAAGCATATACTAAACAAAATATCTGGTCTAGAAGCTGTTAAGTATAACAGAGAACCAATCATACGTCTGTAGAGCTTCTGATCTACCTTTGAGCCAGTGTCTTCTTTACTTAAATTGCAGGTTGGATGCATTGGTGATGTCATCAATTTACAATCTTCAAGCTGGAACTTCTTCAGAAGCTCCTTTGTATATTTTGATTGATGAACATACACTCCATCTTTGCATTGTTTGATTTGAATTCCAAGAAAGAACTTCAATTCTCCCATCATGCTCATTTCAAATTCATCCTGCATTAACTTAAAAAATTCTTTGCAAAGAATGACATTAGTAGAACCAAATATAATATCATCAACATAGATTTGAACAATTAAGATGTCTTCCTTAAGTGTCTTTCTAAAAAGTGTATTGTCAACTTGTCATCGTACAAAATCATTTTTAAGTAAGAAATTACTTAGTCTCTCATACCAAGCTCTGGGAGCTTGTTTCAGACCATACATTGATTTCTTAAGTTTAAAAACAAAATCTGGATGTTTTAAATCTTCAAAACCAGGAGGTTGTTTGACACACTTCTTCAGAAATAACTCCATTTAAAAAAACACTCTTAACATCCATTTGATATAGAATGATATTATGATTTACTGCATAGGAAAGAAGTAACCTGACTGTTTCCAGTCTTGCAACTGAAGCAAATGTTTCAGTGTAATCTATTCCTTCCTGCTGACTGTAGCCTTGAGCAACCAGTCTAGCTTTGTTTCTGACCACTTCTCCTTGTTCATTCAGCTTGTTTCTGAACACCCATTTTGTTCCAATAATGTTCTTGTGATTTGGTTTTGCAACTAAATCTCAAACATCATTTCTTTGAAACTGGTTGAGTTCTTCTTGCATAGCCACAATCCATCCATCATCTGCAAGTGCTTCATCAGCTGTTGTAGGTTCAATCATTGACAGTAGTCCAATCAAAGAGTCATTCTGACAGAATGCTGATCTGGTCTTTCTTGGACTATTCTTGTTTCCAATGATTAGCTCTTCAGGATGTGAAGACTTGTACTTGAATGAGTTTCTGAGTGGACTTTGCTTCTGAAAAATCATTAAGACCTTGTTCAGAACCATCTTGAACTTGATTAGCTTCAGGAGGAGCGTCAGCATTTGAAAGTTTTTCAGTTTCTGTAGGATTTTCAGCTTCTGGACTTTCTTCAGACTCAGAATTCTGTTCAGGTTCTGAAGTGTCCACTGAGAGCCGTATAGCTGCAAAACTCTCAATTAGCTCTGATATTTTATTATCAGGCTTCTTGTCATCAAACCTAATGTGTATTGATTCTTCAACATGTGTTTCAGAATTGTACACTCTGTATGCTTTAGATCTCTCAGAGTATCCTAAAAAGATACCCCTGTGAGCCTTAACATCAAATTTCTTTAAGTAGACTTTATTGTTCAGAATGTAAAATGTACATCCAAACTGATGAAAATAAAAAATGCTTGGCTTTCTTTCTTTGAATAATTCATATGCTGTTTTATTCAGAATTGGTTTTAAATAGATTCTGTTTTGAATATAACATGCTGTGTTAACAGCTTCTGCCCAGAAGTACTTTACAATTTTAGATTCATGAATAATGGTTCTGGCCATTTCTTGCAAAGATCTGTTATTTCTTTCTACAACTCCATTTTGTTGTGGAGTTCTAGGAGAAGAGAACTCATGGAGAATTCCATGTTCTTCACAAAAAGTTTCAAATGGTTCATTTTCAAATTCACCACCATGATCACTTCTAACTTTTAAAATTTCAAATCATTTTCTGTTTGTACTTGCTTCCAGAATTTGTTGAACACATTATGTTTCATTTTTGATTCTTAGGAATTTAACCCAAGTCCACCTACTGTAATCATCAACAATTACTAACCCATACTTCTTCCCATTGATTGATGCTGTTCCAACATGATCAAACAAATCAATGTGAAGTAGTTTTAAGGGTCTAGAGGTAGAAACAATGCTTTTGGATTTAAAAGAAGTTTTAACAATTTTTCCTATCTGGCATGCTCCACAAAGAGCATCTGAGTGATAGTCAATGTTTGGTAAGCCTTTGACCAGTTGCAACTTGCTAAGATTAGAGATGAGTCTCCAGTTAGCATGTCCCAACCTTTTGTGCCATACCCATTTCTCATCACTCACTGACAGAAGACAAACTACCTTCTTATCAACCAGTTTTGAAAGATTAATTTTATAAACATTGTTCTTCCTCTTTCCTTTGAACACAACAGATTTATCTTTGTTGTTGATTACAATGCAAGTGTTCTTATTAAACAGGACATCATAACCACTGTCACATAATTGACTTATGCTAAGTAGGTTATGTCTTAGTCCATCTACCAACCAGATATTATGAATGGAAAGGGAAGAATTACCTATCTTACTAGTACCAATGATCTTACCTTTCTGATTTCCTCCAAAACCCACAGTTCCTCCCTCTTTCATGGTCTGGGTTTGAAACATAGACCTTTCTCCTGTCATGTGACGCAAACAGCCACTGTCTAGGTATCGAGACTTTTCCTTTTCTTTGGATGTTAAGCATATCTGCAATAGAAATTATTTCAGACTTAGGTACCCATATCCTTATGGGTCCTCTTTGGTTAGTTCTGAAAGGATAAGGCTTCTTTTGTACCTTTGGTCTGACATTTTGAGGTTTGAAAGGTTTTGTATAAACTGGTTTAGTATTCCTTGAAGGTTTTATAAACACAGTCTTTTGAAAATGTGAGTTTGAAGCTTTCAGACACTGAGACTTGCTTGTCTTAGGTTCTGAACTCTTCAGACTTTGAACCTTTTCAGATTTAAAGTCTGTTTTCCTCATAGTCTTAGACTTAGAATCTTTTGATTTAGACTTTGGCAAAGTTTCAGATTTTGCTTTCATCTTTCTCTTTGGTTCAGAAGTTTTGGATTCTGAGTTGTTCAGAACCTCAGGTTTAGCAGTCTTATTTTCTGATGAATTCTGTTTCTCAGAAATCTCAGAAGCAGGTACAAAACACACCTTAGTGCCTTTTATAATATTTCAAGAACAGGATGATATATTAGTTTCTTTTGAATGATTAAATGGATCATTTTTAAAATCAATACTTTCTCTTCTGTTTCTGCTAATATTATAAATGATAGAAGCAATCTTACTTCTGTTGATTTCAGTTAAGATGAAATCCTGAAATACAATTTCTTGTTCATTTGGAATTTCATCAGGTTTCTTATGAGCCATTTCTCTGAGTTTTCTAACTTCTTCATCAATCTTATTGATGTGATTCTGAAGTTGGAGATTCTCATCAGTTAGCAAGTTATATTTATTTTTCAAAGATTTTACTTGACTCAACTTGCTTTGGAGATGGTTCATAAGATCCTTAACTGTATCAATAAGTTCAGAACGAGTAAATTTAAAATATACCTCATCTTCTTCTTCAGAGTCTGAACCTGACTCTGCATCAGAAGATACAGTTGCCACTAGAGTTAGGTTTGCTTTTTCTTCATCTATCTTCTCAGACTCAGATTCATTTTCAAGATCATCCCATGTTGCCATAAGATTTTTCTTGATCTTGTTTCTGAAGTTGCTTGATTTAGAGCTGGTCTTCTTGGATTTCTCCTTTGACTTGTCCTTCTGTAGATCAGGACATTCAGCTATGTAATGACCAGTCTTCTTGCAGTTGTAGCAACCCTTCTGATCTTCCATCTTGGAACCAGATCCTTTGAAGTTACTGCTCCTGTTAGAGAACTTCTTTTGTCTATTCATTAAGTACTGAAATATTTTAGAAAGCATTGCAAGTTCTTCAGCATCTGAATCTTGTTCAGAATTTCCCTCAGGAAATTCTTCATCAGATTCAATAGCTTTTAGAGCTTTTGATGACTTTCTTTTGGATTTCAGTGTTATAGACTTAGACTTTCTAACAGAATCATCTTCATTGAGTCCCAGTTCATGCACTTTGAGAAAGCTTATAAGATATTCAATACTTAGAGTATTTAGATCTTTAGCTTTCTCAATAGCAGTCACTTTAGGTCTCCATTTAGATGACAGACTTCTGAGGATCTTGTTCACATGATCAGCAGTAGTATAGCTTTTCTTCAGAATCTGAAGTCCAAAAACCAGAGTCTGAAATTTTGAGAACATAGTCTCAATATTTTCATCCTCTTTCATTTTGAACAGCTCATACTGCTGAACCAGAATATTTGCTTTTGCTTCTCTAACCTTCATAATTAGAGCAGAGAGAGGTGAAGATGGCTTTAGTTGTTGATTTATCACTTTGCTTTTGATACTTAGTGTGAGGTAGAGAATCCACAATGATACCTCTAACATTGTGATGCTTTCTGTAGATCTTTCTTTCAGCATCAGTAAGGCCTCTTCTGTTAGTAGCCACTCCTTCATCAACTGGTATAGTTATACCGTCTTCAATGATGTCCCATAGACTATCATCTATTCCAATGATATGACTATACATTTTACTTTTTCACCATGAGAATTTCTCAGAATCATCAGTAAACATAGGAGGTTTATTGTGTGAGCGAGATTGCCTTTCACCTGTACCATAGTCATATGATACATAAGCGCGATTTCTAGGAGGGTGGAGGGGAACCACTGGATGACATGTTTTTCTCAGGATCTTTACTGACTCACTGTTAGGTGATTGAATATCAGAACCGGAGATCTGATACCAACTGAAGGTGAGAAAAAAAACACAAGAAGGGGGGGTTGAATTGTGTTGACTTTTTCTTTCTCAAAAACTTTGATTAGTTCAGAATCAGATGTTGATCAGATTCTGAAACTATTTTTAGAGTTGTTTGCAGCGGGTATAAAGTAAATGAGAGAGAGACACAAGCAGTTTATCCTGGTTCCTTCCACAACCCGAAAGTAGTCCAGTCCCCTTGTTACTAACAAGAGATTTTCACTATAATCACAAAGATTACAATTGCTCAAGCACAAAGCAAGAGACTTCCTATGCTCAAACACAATGTAAGAGACTTCCAATTGCTCAAACACTAAGTAAGAAATTTCCTATGCTCAAACACAAAGTAAGAGACTTTCTTGCTCATACACAGTCTAAGACTTTGAATCAAACAGATTTTACAAGAGAATAAGTTTGAATTGAACACTTGATATACTCTCAGTGGTGTTCACAAAATACAACACAGATTTATGACTCTATACTTAAGAAATTCTAAGATAAAAAGTTTGTAAGAATTTCTAAGTTATTTTGATGACTTTCAGTTTTGCCAGTTTTGCGTATCAGAAAACAGAGCACTGCGTTTTCAGTCTATTGAGTCTTGTTGTTCTTCTTCAATCCTTCAATCCTTTATAGAAAATTAAAGAGCTGTTGAGAAGAGTCAAATATCATCAAAGAGCCGTTGCATAGAAGCTATGTCCAGCATTTAATTCCTTCCTGACATTGTGTGTGTAACACAGAAAACAGAGGAATGAAATTTGAATTGTTTCCTTAAAACAGGGAGAATGTTTTGTACAAGGAGACAACTGTTGCAAGAAGCTGTTCTGACCGTATAGTACTTTACTGTAGACAGTTACAATTGTTGACTTCTGCGTTTCAGACTTCAGAAGATTCTCTTCAGAACTGGCTTCAGACACTGTTCATCAGAAGCTGTCTTCAGACGCAGTTCTTCAGAAGCTGGCTTCAAAACGCACTGTTCATCAGACGCAGTCTTCAAAAGCTGGTCTTCAGACGCTGCCTTCAGAAGCTCTTCTTCAGACGCTGCCTTCAGAAGCTCTTCTTCAGACGCTGATTTTCTTCAGCCTTGCAACACAAGCTTCTATATTTTCCTTCTTGCTCTTAACTAGTTCTTTCATAACCATTTTAGATACCAATCTTTAAGTATATGGTTCTGTACACTAGAATCAAGTATTAACATATCCAATTTTCTTTTTAACACTTTGTTATCATCAAAACTCAAAAGAGAGTTGTTCATACATTTTGTTCCAACAAAGTTTAGAGGGAAGGTAAGAGAATTTCCCCTTTCTTTCTTTCTTTCTGTTCGAATAGGAGAGGAATAAAATGAGAGATCATCACTTACCTTTCCAAATCCACTTATTTATTTTCAAAATCATTATATCATTCCAATTTTTAGAAAAATTAACCCTTCAGTCCCTTTCTCCCCTAACTTATCCATACAACAAACAATCATGGAGGATTTAGATGTACTTTGTGGAATATTGTAGGGACAATTAAATTTTTCCTTTCTTTTCTATTGGTCTAAGCAAGAATCATTGCTGTGGGTTGGTCATCAACCTTAGGTCTTGATTTTGTCTTGAAACTCACTGGTCTTCTCAATTTTCTGATTTTTAGTTGAATAAAAGTAGTTTGAAATTCATGCATACTTTTACCTTGTGCTAGGTTACCCCAAATCTGTATGGAAATCTAGTTGCAAATACTGCAGCAGGCATTGCTGGAGGCACTGGAGTCATGCCAGGAGGTATGGTTTTTCGTCACTACTGTATTGCAACCTTAAGCTTTGAGCTGATTATGTTTCCTTTTAAATACTTTCTCTCCCACTTTTACCATGTTATCAGATGTGTGAATAATGTTCAAAACTTGATAGACTAGGCACAGAGTTTCCGTTGCTTGTCTAGATGATTGTTCTGGACAACATTTTTATGCATCGAAAAACTTTGCAAATAAACACTACTTCATTAAATTTGCATGTTTGATCATATGAGACATGTCAAGCTAGAATATCATTATCTACAATAATATCTGGAAGTATCATAGATGACTGCTTCCATTAACTCATTATATAGGTAATGCAGTTACTGATGGTAGTGAAAACAAATGTTTCTGTAGTCATATTAGTGAAGATGGACCCAAACTGTTCAAAGAATCAGGGTCCAAATATGATCTATTGTCTGTCGTAGACTTTCTTTTAGGTTGGCCGTAGCCTTTTTGAAAACCTGGTATGAATTGTTAGTCTACTTAAAGACCGAGTTCATATTAATTTCTTTAAATAAATTATCTAACCTATGTTTAAATAGTCTAACAGACTAATAGGCAATGGGTTAGGCATGAATTGTTAGTCCACTTGGGTTGACTTGGTGGTGTTGGCTTGGGACCTTGGAGTATGCTCCTCCTTAAGGTCTCAGGTTCGATTCTCTTCGGTGTTAATTTGGGTGGGTTAGATTAGTTTCTTCAAAAAAAAAAAGATAAAACTAAAAAAATAAAATCAGTACTTCTGAGAGACATGACACAGATAGAAATAGATGGACAAACTGAGTTTTATAAGTCAGATTCTGATTTGTTTTGTTTGCATAATTTTTTTTTGAGGTCTAACCGGGCATTTTAAAGAATTTGACCTTACATGATATTGATAACCTATTTAAATTTTAATTTACAGTAAGATATTTAAATATGCCAAAAATTCATGAAGGTAGTAGTATGAATTAATTATTGAAAATGTTAGCAAACATATAATCTAACGCAATGTACAAAATTCAATATAATAATACTTAATAATAAGAGAAATAAAGAGTTATTATTTGCATTTATTTAAATATGTCGGTCTGTTGGACCGTTTTATTTTTTGTGGCCATGAAGCACTGGCTATTTAGCTAAATAAACTGCCAAAAATCCTTAACTTTGTCTACTTAATAAAATGTCTGACCACCCGTCTTGGGCAAACTAGTCTAGGCCATTGGCTCTCTCAAAAAAAAAAAAAAAAGACTAGGCCATAGGCCTCAGTTGGACAACCTGACTTATTGCCACCCCTAAATGGGGGTATTAGTGGCTATATGAAATATGAATATGATGACGGTGGTGGTGAAAGTACTCTTGGTAGGTTGGAGCCGGTTGGTGGGTTTAGGGCTTTTGGGTAGAAGTTATATTATTCAGACACATGATTCTCTATTGTCACATTATAGCCTGATAATCACAAACACAAACCATGTGCCTATTTTGCAGGTAATGTTGGTGCTGAGCATGCTGTATTTGAGCAGGGTGCTTCAGCAGGAAATGTTGGTAATGAGAAAGTAGCGGCCCAAAAGACAGCCAACCCAGTGGCACTTCTTCTCTCATCAGCTATGATGCTTAGGCATCTCCAGTTTCCTGCATTTGCTGACCGTTTGGAAAACGCAGTTGAAAAAGTCATTCTAGAGGGCAAGTATCGGACAAAGGATCTTGGAGGGACAAGCACCACCCAAGAAGTTGTCGATGCAGTAATAGATGCTTTAGATTGATTCATTCAGTAGCTGATTTCTCAAATGCAAGTCAGCCAAGTACAATCTTTTATAGTCAATTTTATCAACATTGTTGTGCACCCATCAAATTGGAAATAGCATTTTTTGTCCTGAATAATGTTTATGCAACACACAAATGATGTATTATTTTTTCTCCTGAAAAATTCAGAGTGATAAGTGGTTCTCACTTCTATCGAAACATTTGATTTGCTACTTATTATTATTGATTAATTGTTATGACCCATCTATTTTTTGAAGTTCTGCTTAGGAAGAATTTTTTCAGTTGTGTAACTGGTTCGGGCTTAGAATAAAGAGATGTTCATGTCTCTATAAAACTAAATGTTAAGTAATGTTGCCCTAACCCTAATGATTTGTCCTAATTTTTAGTTCTTAAAAAAATTTATGAAAAAGACTCCTCCTAGTGTGGATCGAACCAGGTACCACATACTTTCAAATCACAACTCTTACCACCAAAGTACTAATATTTTTTATAACATGCAATTGCTTTAATGTTATGTATTCAACAAAAATTTCGGACCCTCTTTCTTTCAATCTCACAATCCCTAAATCATTTCTCACTCAATTTCATCTCTCTCACCATTATGCAATTGAACCTAATAACCATAACCCCCTTTTTGATGGTGCTAATTAATTTTTATGAAAAAAAGATCTGCAAGGAATTGAACCAGGTAACACATAAAAATGTCATTTTTTTTAAAAGTCACTAACGTCATTGCAATTCCTTTTTTGATAGCAGTTCCTTTTCATTATTAACGGTTCTTTTTCATTATCATTTTTTTTTCAATTACCACATAACAATTTCTTTTTATTATTTTTTTCTTTCGGTTACCACATAACAGTTGTTTTTCCTTTTTTATAGATTTAACAGCCCTTTCGGTTTCTTGGTGTACGCTTACTACGTGCTACGATATTAAAGTTGCATCTTTAAAATTGTTGATAATTTGACTAATTCAGATGATAATTTTATCAATAGAAACTTTACTTTATAGTGTAATTTTGTCTACCTCTTAGTTTCTCCTATATTATATTAATTACTTGAAGTTATTTATTCTGTCTTTTTATTTGCAAAAATCACTACACTAGATTATAACATTATTTTGTTTTCTCACTTTGACTTTTGAAACATGTTTACTATTTTCAATTTGCTTATTTTAGTTGTTCTTTTAACATAAATGTAATCCGTAAGTAAACATATAATCAATTTGATATTTATATACGGAATTTTACAAAACCCGTACATCGCACGGGTTAGAGTCTAGTTTGAATAAGGGATATAAAGTTTATAAACTTTGTACTATTTCTTAATTTCCACACTTTGTAGTTTATGGATTAAATAGTTTTAATTTTTTGAGAAATGTTAACTAGTAACCGAGGCACTATTAGTTTTTTTATATAACTAGACTTCGACCCGTGCGATGCACGGGTTGTTTTAGAAAGTCATAATTAAAACACACTGCACATCTAAGAAATGTAACATAGACTACACACTACACCTTAACTTCAAAACACCATTTAAAAATGGCTCCTTCATAACATCACTACAGAAACATAATGTCTTTGATGATATCTCTTATATCAGTAAATTATGTCTTTGCAGTCTAATATAAAGTTTAACCTTGCATATTTCCCTAGTCATGGATGTTACCCAATGTGAGCATCTTTCAAAAGTGCACCGTCTACAAAAAGAATGCAGGAAAAATTAATTAAAACAAAGAACAAATTAGCAAAACAAAAAGCAAATACATGGTTCAAAAATAAAATAGAATAGAAAATTGTAAACGAAAAATTAACATAAATTGCTGCTTCATTGAACTTACAGTTTTTTTGTTCCTGTTCATACTGCCTGCTCCAAGAATTAGCATTTAAGGGGATTAATTTTATTTAGTTATCAGTTAGAATACGATTAACTTCTTCAAAAAAAAAAAAGTAGAATACGATTAACGAAAAGGATACATAATATAGAATTCATTGACTACCTTCATTCCAATTTCGGTGTGTTGAATCTCTTAAATAATGGACATTACTACTTTGCTGTAAAAAAACACACACAACAATGAGTTGTGAGCAACAAATTTGTAGATAGAAAAATTAACAAATGAATAAAAATCAAGTTGACGTAGATTGTTCTGTCCGACACAATATTGTATTTGACCGTCACAATAAGTCGAGGATAATTAAAAGAAATCCAACATTATAAATGGTTCTCCAAAAAATCAAAAAAAGATGCAGAGAAAAATCAGAGGGAAAGTGGCATCAACGATGATATGAGAAAACCAAACCATAAGGAAAGTCACATCAACAGCCATAAGAAACATCATTTTCAAAAAATAAAATGAGAATGAGAAGTAGAAATAGTTCAAGAACATACCAAATAACACATAAGCCATAAATATCTAATATGCATGGCTTGTCTGCTGCCACGCCTATTATAAAGTATCCCAGTGGTTGAAACCTTATTTTAGATTAAAGACAAAAGCAGAACAACTAAATAATTGTTACTTTGCAGAGCTTAACAGGACCACCATATAAAAGTAAAAAAATAATTCACACTACACTATAAAAGTTCAAAGTAACAAATAAAATAGGAACAGAAATCGAGAATCTAATGTAGAAGAAGATGAAGGTACAAACCTTGTGCAACAGAGACACTCATATTTAGTAAAAAATCCAAACAGGAGCAGAACAATGATGAATTTTAGAGATAATCTGTCTATAACAACCGCATAAACAACATGCCTTCAACAATCTATTTATCTGCATTTTGTAGGAACTTAGCAAAAATAAATGAATGCTTTGAACTGATTCATATAAACGTCAATCGCAAGAACATATTAATATATAATATCAAAACAAAACAGAATAAGCACCATTACCTTATCCTCATATTCTCAAAACCTGCAAAAGAAAGTTCATTTCTGAAAAATTACCTTTTTTTCTTTTTTGAATCATTGTATGCCTGCAGTTACTAATTTATGTGTTGAAGTTGTTAATTGCTGAATTATATTTGGGGAAAGAAAGAAAGTGGGGGGTGGTAGTGGGGTAGTGGCAAATATGAGTTCTTGTTTTCCTTCTCTTTAATTGCATATCTCATTTGACGGTTAATTGCTGAATTAGATTTGGGGAAAGAAAGAAAGTGGGGGGCGGTAGTGAGAAATAGGATTTCTTGTTTTCCTTCTCTATAATTGCATATATGTTTTGGATTCAAACATGTAGACATCATAAACATTAATGTCGTATTGACAAATCATTGGATCTAGACCATCTTCAACCATGTTTGTTATGAAACGATCGGGAAAAAAACAAAAGAAAAGGTGCAAAAATTACACCAATTTAAGTTATTAACTTTATTTTGTTACCAAATAATATTACCAGTTTGTGTTTCCGAATTCCTTCTTTCTCAACCTTCATATTCGATTACATTCATGTTAAAAGAACACCTAAAATAAGCAAATTGAAAATAGTAAACATGTTTCAAAAGTCAAAGTGAGAAAACAAAGTAATGCTATAATCTAGTGTAGTGATTTTTGCAAATAAAAATGCAGAATAAATAACTTCAAGTAATTAATATAATATAGGAGAAACAAAGAGGTAGACAAAATTACACTAAAAAGTGAAGTTTCTAGTGATAAAATTATCATTTGAATTAGTCAAATTATCAACAATTTTAAAGATGCAACTTTAATATCGTAGCACGTAGTAAACGTACACTAAATTCAAACTGATCCTAACCGCAAGGGCTGTTAAATCTATAAAAAGGAAAAACAACTGTTATGTGGTAACTGAAAGAAAAAAATAATAAAAAGGATCTGCTATGTGGTAATTGACAGAAAAAATAATAGTGAAAAGGAATCGTTACTAATGAAAAGGAACTGCTATCAAAAAAGGAATTGCAATGACGTTAGTGACTTTTAAAAAATGACATTTTCATGTGCTACCTGATTCAATTCCTTGCAGACCTTTTTTTTCATAAAAATTAATTAAGTCCGTCAAAAAAGGCGGGGTTATGGTTATTAGGTTCAATTGCATGATGGTGAGAGAGATGAAAGTGAGTGAGAAATGATTTAGGAATTGTGAGATTGAAAGAAAGAGGACCCGAAATTTGTGTTGAATACATAACATTGAAGCAATTGCATATTATAAAAAACATCAGTACCTTGGTAGTAAGAGTTGTGAATTGGAAGCATGTGGTACCTGCTTCGATCCCCACCAAAAGTTTTTTCATAAATTTTTTTCAAAACAAAAAATTAGGGTTAGGTCAAGACTACCTAACATTTAGTATTATAAAGATAAAGATAAAGATGTTAAGAGTACCAGGGATAGGCCAACTTGTTACGACATAACAATGAGAGAGTTTTAATATGCAAGATAATCTCATTATAATCAGCCACACCATCGTTGAAAATAATTTGATCCCGCAATAGTGAGAGAGTCCACACCACAACATTTGAAAAAAAACAATTTACCATGCATTGTATTTCAGTAATTTACTATGTCATACTTAAATTTAGTTTAATATCTGTGCTTGTCATCGTCATGTTGATGATCATATTAATATTATTTTAACTCTCTTTTTTTTGACAGATTATTATTTTAATTCTTTAATTACTATATAAAAGTACTACAATAGATGTGCAAAAAAAGAGTACCAGAATAAGTTGAATGTCAATGACCTTATTCACACTTCATAGTTAACGTTATCATTATTTGCACAAAATACCAATATCCTTTGATTCGACTTCTAATAGAAACAAAACACATGTCATTGTCGGAAACGTACCCCACTTTCAATGTTAAATGATAAACTCTTTGCCATCTCAGTTGAAATTATCTTATTGAACCATTAACTCTGTGTGTGTGGATACTTACCCTCTCACCATGAACAACATCTTCAAGATCATGCTTTGGACTCGTTCTCTAACCCACTTCAGATCAACCCACCACACCTTCTCACGTAAATTCTCATACTTTTCTAAGGACCCTGATCGAGGATCATGGGAATCAATGGAAGGGCTACTTCATTGCCATGCAAATTCTGTTCCTTTGTCACCTATCAACTTCTTGGAGAGAGCAGCAAAGGTTTGTAGAGACAGAACATCACTTGTTTATGGTTCTTTGAAGTATAGTTGGGGTGAAACTCATCAACGTTGTGTTAAACTTGCTTCATCTCTTACCCAGTTAGGGATTTCCCGTGGAGATGTGGTGAGTTGTGTTATTTTTTTTTATACATCATTGTTTTCATTTTACTGTTGTTACCATTTTTTACAATTGGTGCATGCATGTTACTGAATATAAGATTCTTCAACTAAATCACGAGAATTAAGAAACATGATATCAATATTAAATTTATTGATAATTAGATCTGTTTTGATCATAGTACTTATTACAGGTTGCTGAAAAAATATGTAACGTAGTTTGGGGTGTGTTGATAAAGAAAATAATTGGTAGGTAATCAATAACTCTGGGATGCAACTCACTTAAACTTTTGTTTCTCAAAAGAAATTGGAGGTGGGATTTTAATTTGAGCTACTATTTGGAGTTTAAATTTAAATTCAAGTGACAGAAACAAATGCAAGAAACAGAAACTAACTTTAGGCGAAGGGATAGATTCTTGGGTTTTTGCTACTATTTCATTCTAAGGTTGCATGAAATTTTGTTACTTAGATTACCAAATTTTCAGTTCTTTATCTATGAACTTCTATCCTGTGGAAGTATAAGAAACAAAGTTGTGGAGTATACTGATTTCATCTCTATTGCTATTTGTGGCACTGCATGATTCTATATGTAATTGTGTCTCAAATTCAGTCTTATATGAGACAATCATTTTCAGTAACTCATGTTTTCTAGTTCTTGGCTTTTGCATTAAAATGCTGCTCCTTTATTTTTTTTTCCACAATATCTAGCATAGATGTTTGAATAAATCGCACTGCATTTTTAACCGTATTAATCGGCCTTAATGAAAGTCCCCAAGGTAAATGAATCACTGATGCTATTCCATGTTGTTTTTGAACAGGTTGCCACCCTAGCACCTAATGTCCCTGCAATGTATGAGCTGCATTTTGCAGCACCAATGGCCGGAGCCGTTCTTTGTACCCTTAATTCTCGCCTAGACGCAACTATGATTTCAACCCTGCTCGGGCATTCACAAGCAAAGATCCTTTTTGCAGACCACCAACTACTTGAGATTGCTCAAGGAGCATTGGACTTGCTTCGCGAAAGAGGAACAAAATTGCCAATTATAGTCTTAGTAAATGATTCCGATTTCTCATCTCCGATCCGCATTACGTCAATGAGCTACGAGTATGAGAAGCTAATGGAAGTTGGTCATAATGGTTTCAATATTGTAAAACCGCAAAGTGAATGGGATCCTATAAGTATAAATTACACCTCAGGAACCACATCTAGACCTAAAGGAGTTGTCTACAGCCATAGAGGGGCTTATCTAAACTCTTTAGCAACAGTTCTACTCTTTCAAATGGACATCTTTCCTGTTTATCTTTGGAATGTTCCGTTGTTCCATTGCAACGGTTGGTGTCTCCCTTGGGGAGTGGCAGCACAATTTGGAACAAATATTTGTCTAAGGAAAGTCTCTCCACAGAACATATTTGACAACATAATTCAGCATAAGGTGACACACATGGGAGGAGCTCCTACAGTGCTTAACATGATTTTGAATTCTGCGTCGAGTCATAGAAAGCCACTCAATCAGAAGGTTTTAGTGATGACGGGTGGTTCACCTCCACCGCCGCAGATTCTTTCCAAGATGGAAGAAATCGGTTTTAGTGTTTCTCACCTCTACGGCTTGACAGAAACGTATGGTCCAGGGAGTTTTTGTGCGTGGAGACCTGAGTGGGACACATTGCCTCCTGAAGAAAGATCAAAGGTGAAAGCTAGGCAAGGTGTGCCGCATGTGGCATTGGAGGAAATTGATGTTAAAGATTCTGCAACTATGGAAAGTGTTCCAGCTGACGGAAAAACGGTTGGCGAGGTAATGTTTAGAGGGAATACAGTGATGAGTGGATATTTTAGAGATTTGAAAGCAACAGAAGAAGCTTTCAAAGCCGGTTGGTTTCATAGTGGGGATCTAGCTGTGAAACACGCTGATGGCTACATTGAAGTTAAGGATAGATTGAAGGATATAATAGTATCTGGGGGAGAAAACATTAGCTCGGTCGAGGTAGAAACTGTTTTGTATAGTCATCCGGCTGTTCTTGAGGCTGCAGTGGTTGCCCGGCCGGATGATCATTGGGGTCAAACTCCTTGTGCTTTTTTGAAGCTGAAAGAGGGGTTTGATCAAAATGCTCAAGAAATAATCACCTTTTGTAGGGAACGTTTGCCTCACTACATGGCTCCTAAAACAGTCATTTTTCTAGATATGCCAAAGACTTCAACAGGTAAGATACAAAAGTATATTCTAAGGGAGAAAGCCAAGGCTTTGGGAAGTATATCTATATCCAGCCCCTTGAATTGTGAAAATTCTGTTGTTGATTGCTCAAGTTAGTTTATGGAATCGCATGAATATGAAAGTTGTTCCACATGAAATTCCATTTTATTTTAACAAATAGGTGAATGATGAATGTAAAACTCACATGAAGCCATCCATAACTATGTCACCTCTCTGACCCTAAAAAGAAACTAAAAGTTTACTTGGCATCACAGTCTTATAAGCAATGTTTTAAAAACTGAATCAGAGAGACTTGCAGGTCATGGTTCAGTTGGTTCATTCAGTTGTATCATGGTTAAATTGGATGACTAATAAAAAAATATATTTTTTTATGAAAAATAAGAACCGGCTGAACCAATAGTGGTTCAATTCAGTTCTAACAAACTAAGAACCGACCATGGTTGAATCAACTGGCGGACTGATCGGTTCCCAGGTGAACAGACCGGTCCGGTTCTGGAATGCAGTGCTTATGAGAGTTTTTCTGTTCTAATTGTGAAGAGAGCGTGAAACTATGGTTAGTTTTTCATCCAAATCATTGACTTTACTTCTTAGACAAAGCTAGACTAGGTACCTGCTTTGTATCATTTGCTATACTTGCAGTAAACAATGCACAAAACTATATAATATATTTATGAGCAAACAAGACAGAAAGTTGCAGAATTTTTATTTGTGTCATTTCATAAATCATGTGTAAAGAGAATGCACAAGCAAATCAAAATACTAACAAATTCCTGTATTGGTGTATGTGATGACTAGTCTGAGACAATAGTTACCTTCAAGATGAAAATATGTTATGCATGCTCCGATTGAATACACAGAGATTCCATGAATTTACGAGCTCGCTTTGCCAAAGAGATGGGAGGAGCAAAACAGGGAGGACGGAGAAGGAGGAAGATCGAAATAGGGTGCAGAGAAGAGGAAAAATGAACTTAATGAGAATGTCACAAAGGCTAAGAGAGGAAAGGGGGAGGTGTATGTCATGTTTTTACCTTCCAAAAATTAACTTCGAGGGACAAAATAACGAAATTCACGGTTGAAAATGTGATTATCACATTTTTTTTAATACTGAAAATGTAAAATCGATCTTTGACAGATAACACGAGTGATGGTCGTACTAAAGTGTTTCTTCTTTGGGTAACAAGTCTTGTATATAAATTGTGAACGTTACCTTTTAGAAGTAATATTTTTTTTTTTAAAAAATATGGAAATGAACTTTTGGAAGATATATTAACTACAGATACGAAATAGATCTTTCAAAAGCTAACTTTTAGAAATAGATATTCTTTTGGGAAAATGAATTACCTAGTGATCTGTTCGGTGAGGAACTGGTGGAGGCAACGGTGGCGGAAAATGCTCCGGTACGATGGCGACGAGTCTTTGCTGGTGGAACGAAAGGTGTCTTCAGACACGTTAGCACTCCAACGATCAACTCAGTAATGGAACTGAGAAAGAGTGTGTGAAAAGTGTGTGTAAAGTGAATCGTACCTTGGGAGTGAAGCTATTTCACCCTTATATAGGCGCTCGCGAGAATAACGGCTCCGGAATATGCGGCGTGTGATTAGGGGACACGTGTTCGGTATCAGATGCATGGAGGCGCGCTACGATGCGGCGGAGTGCATGGACTTTAGTATGCACTTTCAGGTGACGCGCTTTGGAGTGGTGGACGTTTTAGTCCACGTGTCACTGTCTGGTTGGTCTTCTGGCCGGTCCAGAACACCTAGTTAGTTGTTATAGGATACTTCAATTGATGTTTGTGAGAGAGGTGAATAATTGGAGTTAGAGATGAAAAAAGGTTTTTCAAAAAATTTATATAAATAAAGTCATTTTTGGTATTATTGTTAAACTTTAAATAAATTTGGATGCAACCAGATATTTCTGAGGTGTTACTAGGAACAAAATCATACATAATATTTCTTTAAAAAAGTTAACTTTTAAAAAGAGATATTTTGGGAAAATGAATTAACTTTACAAATCCTCTATATGTATTTTTATAGAGGTGTCTGCAAAAAAACCAGCTCAAAATTCGATTTTTAGGTCCATGTTTTGATGTTTTAGTTTCTTGAGTTTTTGACGCATTAAAAATTCATATTTGATCCGTACCTTGTTGGACAATTCTAATTTTTTTGTGGAAGCAGTTATTTTTATGTCCTAATCATGCGTGCAAAAAATAATGAAAAAATTCAACCTCTCGGCCACTTCTTCGGACGCGCATTTGGGAAAAAATTGTGATTTTGTGCGTTTCGGTCGAAAAATCAAAATAAATCAAGGCTTAGTATGACGCCCCGAACCCGAGAGCATAATAAACAGACAAAACATGCATATTTCACACATCGGGGCATTATTACTCCAACAAACAGCTCATCATATAACATAATATGAATGTCAACTCCAATATAACATAGCACAACGGAAAATATAATGTAATCATACAACTCATAAGTGCCATGTCTCGAGATATCTCAACAAGTTTGATCATATCACATGACATCAATCAATAAACAAAACCCCACATCCTAATCAGAGCTCCTAATGCTAGACTCCAAAGCAGATAAACTCGAGTAGGCAAAGCCGTCCTCGACATACTCACAGAAATAGCTACTCCTCAACATGCACGTCTACATCCATGAGGGATTCACCCAAGGATGATGCGATAATGAAATCACTAGAGAGTGAGATATATGCTTAACATAAGAAAATAATAAACACATATATGTACGGCAAGCAACATCAATAATCATCACATAAACATTTAATTAAACATGCTTGTAACATAACTCAACATACGTAACTCATTCATATACAATTATAATCTCAATTGCAAACTCCAATCATATATCAACACTCAAGATTTCATCAAGTATCATCAATTCATTTACGATTCAATCACAAACACAAGAACTCATCAATTAAGCATTTACCACATAAATGCACAAGTTCACACCAAAACATTACCAAACACGACTCATGTGAATGTAATGCGCCTAGAGACTCTAAAGGCATGTGGTACCAATCATCGTCACTTTTTGGATATCGGAACTTACCGAGTAATCCCATCGTCACTTAACATCGTCACTGGACTTGACTCATGAATGAATGCATGATCATATATTCAACTCACATCAAGTACACATAAGAATCGACAACAACATCATCATCATTATCATATATTCTCATATGATTTAACATCGTCACATATTAACATCATCACTTATCATATAAACTTTCATATGATCAAACATCTTCACTTAATACATAATATGTATCATCATCATTTAATCAGACATCATCATTAATAGCATCATCAATAGCCTCATCAATAGCATCATCAATAACATCTTCAATATTATCATCAATATCATGTGTAAACAGCAGCACATCACAATCATCACAACATCAAGTGTTTACAATCTTCATCTTTCACATAATTCAAGTTTCATGATTTAATCACACAAACTGCACCAATCATCATCAATACACTTCTTAAATCATGTTACAACACTACTCATATCACCTTAATCATTTAACAAATCTTGCATACATTTATAAGACTCAAATGGACTTTCCATGTTTATTTCACAATTTCACATTTTCGTCTCAAATCAAGAATTCAATTCAATTCTAAGCAAACCATCAAAGCCTAAGGTTAATTCATCAAAGCATCATCAAACAACACAAAAGGAATGCCCAGGGGTCTTCGGAAACCCCCAAAGGACCAACAAACACCAAAACATGGTGTGCTGTTCTAGGCTTGCTCGCTGCAGCCACAAGGTGGCTCGCTGGGGCGAGCTTGTCCAGAGCGCATCACTTTGTTTTGCTTTCAAAACGTAAAACAAGGCTTTGTACACGAAATTGCATCCAATTTTTCCCCAAAATCCCATTTTTAATCCCAATTGACCCAAAATCATTTTACAAACAATACTCATGATCAATACACTTAAATTGAACAATGGGTACTCAAGGAAACATCAATTCCAAAGGTTTTTCGGTAAGTTTTCATAGTCCGTCTTAAAACCCATTTTTCCCAAAAACAACTTAAAATCCCAAACATAGCTTTACAACAACAATTCTAGCCTTCTAATCATATCAACATGTTCATAATCACTTAATCAACATCATGAATTAGCTCAAAATTGATTATATCAACAATTCACCCAAATTCACCAAATTAAGCAATTTTCACATAAACAACAACAACCACAATTTCAACTTAACCCAAACAGCATAACTTCATGATTTCATCATACAAACACATATTCATACTCATAATCAACTCAATTAAGCATAATCAACACCAATTATCATGTTTCTCATCAAATTCATCAAATTTCACAAAGTTCACAAACCACATAATCAACCATGAGTTTTGATGAAGTAAAAGCATGAAAACAACAACTTAACATATACTTAATTCAGTCATCAACAAAGAGCACGAAAATCAACACAATTAATCATAATTCATGAAATTAAGCTATAAGCTAAAAGCTCCCAAACACCCTATTGCTTCTTAAAACCTTATGATAATCATAATCTCCCCTCTTACCTTAGTTTCTTCACTTCTCTTGCTACTTCTTATGAAATCTTCCCCTTTCCTCTTGGTACTCTAGCATTTCCTCTCCTCCAAGCTTCTTCTCCCTTTCTCTCTCTCTAGCCTCTCTCAAAATGTTTTGTGAAATATTAACCTAATTCACCACCACCACCACTAACTAATACATTTATAATAAGTTTCTTGGTTATTCCCACTAATGGGCTTTGTCACAATTAACTTACAATTATTTTCTCTACACAATTACTACACTTTACCCCCCCATTACTTATACACCACTATTTTCAAATTCTGAACTTCTAACATATTACAAATATGCCACTACCCCTCAAATTACTAAAATACCCTTGAACTCCCAAAATTCAATAAATCATCAAAATAAACAATTAAACACATAAATAAATAAATAAATCCTAAAAATCGGGCTGTTACACTTAGTTAGAATGCTACGGTACTCTGCAGATCCTCTATATGTATTTTTATAGAGGTGTCTGAAAAAAACAGCTCAAAATTCGATTTATAGGTTGATGTTTTGATGTTTTGGTTTCATGAGTTTTAGACACATTAAAAATTCATATTTAATCCATCCCTTGTCGGAAAATTCTAATTTTTTTGTGGGAGATGTGTTTTTCTGTCCTAAACATGCGTACAAAAAATCGTGAAAAAAAATTCAACTTCTTGGTCACTTTTCCGAACGCGCACTTGGGAAAAATTTGCTATTTTGCGCGTTTCGGTCGAAAAATCAAAATAAACCGAGACTTAGTCGGAATGCTACGGAACTTTGCAGACACCTCGATAAAAATACATATAGAGGATATGCAAAGTTCCGTAGCATTCTGAATAAACCTCGATTTATTTTGATTTTTCGACCGAAACGCGCAAAATCGTAGATGATGCTCTGCCAGAAACTGCACTTAAGTGCAGCTGATCCAACTGCAGTTAACGACAACTTGCTCAGCGGTAATTAACTACAGCTCGCATACCGAACGGTAGTTAACTGCAGTTGGGGATAAAATGGTATTTTTCGTGTGTTTTTAAGCAAAACATGACTTGAGAAAAATAATTTTCCAATTATTGTGGGTGACATTTAGCATACATATATAAGTAAATGTTATTTGGCCAAGTGTTACTGACTTTCTGTTATTACACTACAGCATACCTAGGTTTCTTAAGAAAGACAAAAAGTGTTTGACTGATGTCAAGAAATAGGTGCTTAAAAAAAGTTAAGTGTAATTTTACAAGTGTAGTGTTTGATTATCCTTGGATATTTATAAATATTCACAAATATTAATAAATTTTGTTTGAAATCTACGGGAGGAATATGAATTCAGGTAATAAATTTAAGAGAATGCTAATGACTGCATTGATTAAAGTACGAAAAGAAGTTTTATAAATAAAGTTGTGTAATAATTACACAACTTTATTTTTTAAAGAATCTTAAAAAGCAAAAATTGCTTATAAATGTAATCAGAGAAAATATATTTTTTAAGACAAAATTTTATTGAATGTATTCTTAGACTAAACCACATAGAGTTTTTACAAAATAGAACATAGAGTTTTTGTTTATACACACTTTCCCCATTTAACTCTATAAATTAGACTAAACCACATAGTTACACTCTCGACCAAAATAACCCTTTTATTAGGCAAATGAGTTAGGATGATAAAGGAGGCCAAGTAGGGTAGGCGACATGCTATATTCTTCTTGATTGCACCTCTAAATAGGATGTCACCATATGGTTCACATTTTTTATTTCTTATCATTCCTAATTAATTAGAGTTAGCGTGTCATTAACTTCATAGACTAAAGAAGTTTTTATTGTTTTGATACAAACTTATTTTTTGGATCCATCTAATATGACTCCTTGTATTTTTAGTATACTTGTGAAAGTGAAACCCTAATATGGTTATCACAAACTTATTTTTTAGGGTCCATCTAATATAACTCTTTGTATTTTTAGTACTCTTTGAATTTATATAAATAAAGTCATTTTTGGTATTATTGTTAAACTTTAAATAAATTTGGATGCAACCAGATATTTCTGAGGTGTTACTAGGAACAAAATCATACATAATATTTCTTTAAAAAAGTTAACTTTTAAAAAGAGATGTTTTGGGAAAATGAATTAACTTTACAAATCCTCTATATTTATTTTTATAGAGGTGTCTGCAAAAAAACCAGCTCAAAATTCGATTTTTAGGTCCATGTTTTGATGTTTTGGTTTCTTGAGTTTTTGGCGCATTAAAAATTCATATTTAATCCGTATCTTGTCGGACAATTCTAATTTTTTGTGGAAGATGTTATTATCATGCGTGCAAAAAATAATGAAAAAATTCAACCTCTAGGCTACTTTTTCGAACGCGCATTTGGGAAAAATTGTGATTTTGTCCGTTTCGGTCGAAAAATCAAAATAAATCAAGGCTTAGTATGACGCCCCGAACCCGAGAGCATAATTAAACAGACAAAACATGCATATTTCACACATCGGGGCATTATTAATCCAACAAACTGCTCATCATATAACATAATATGAATGTCAACTCCAATATAACATAGCACAACGGAAAATATAATGTAATCATACAACTCATAAGTGCCATGTCTCGATCATAACACACAAATAAAAATGATATCTCAACAAGTTTGATCATAAGATCACATGACATCTATCAATAAACAAAACCCCACATCCTAATCAGAGCTCCTAATGCTAGACTCCAAAGCAGATAAACTCAAGTAGGCAAAGCCGTCCTCGACATACTCACGGAAATAGCTACTCCTCAACATGCACGTCTACTGTTGGTGTAAGTCCTAGAGGCCAATAGTTTATGTTAAACTTTTCACATGTATCATGACTTTTATTATTAAATAAAATATGGCGTTCTTTATTACCCTTGATATGAGATTAATAAAGTCCCTTGAATAGTTGGTTCATGTGATGGAATATTAAGTGTGACTTAATCATGAGATTACATCAACAGAAAGAACACTATTCTTAAAAGTATCCGTAGTCAAGCTTTAATATGAACTGGGATAATAATAAAGCATGTAGACTATTATGTATGTAGACTGATGACCATATCTCATGGGTCATGAATATGAGATATTAAGTCTATACATAGGTATGAGTATTAGGAGTAATATTTATACTGGATTGACCCATCGTGAGAATACTACATAGTATGTTATGAAATCGTCATAAGTTATTCTCATAATGATAATAGTGTATATCACTCTTAGACCTGAAACCACTGTGATCCCTAGATGTGGACTCAAGTGTTTTATTGCCATTCAAACGTTATCTGTAACAAGATAACTATAACGTTGGTTAATGGGCACTCGACGAATCATGCTGAGGGACATGAGTGTCCTAGATGGGATTTGTCCCTCCTTCATAACAGGAGATATATCTTTAGGCCACTTGATGAAATATGACTGGAAAATGCATGGCCATGCTGAATTAAGTCAATATGAGATATTAGACTTATTCGTTATTCAGTATATTTTGGAATCAAGAAATATAAATATTGAGCTAAACAAGGGTGACGTAATCTATGCCTTGTGTTCAATAAAGATATTAGGACAAAGGAGTAATCGTACACATAGACATTATCGTGGAAAAGGTTTCGTCAGATCACTTGACATTCTTGTCACTTGGGTAGCAGTGATGTGTTGCTAGATACCGCTCACTGTTTGTAATGTTAAATATAAGATTTAATATTATTGCCAACGTTACAAGAACCTATAGATTTAATATTATTAAAAAGGAGAAATATAAGTAATACTTATATGATGGGGTGCGTTTAGCAATTGACGCTAATTAGTTAGCGGAACCTGATGGGTTAATGGGCTTATGGAAGCTCAACAATGATGACTGATTTCGTGTAGCAATGAGCTCTATAAATAGAGCTCTAGTGCTGAAATCAGGAGTGTAATTTTCGTGTAACCCTAAAAGGCAAAACCGAAATCCCTACTTCTCTCCCTAACTTCTGATCGCTTGGCTAGCACCGGGAACCAGTGAACGAGTAGAGGCTTTGCTTGCTTGCTTTGCTGTGATCGAAGAAACTGTTTCTGCACTACAAGAGGTAACAATTCCATCACTGATTCATGTGATATTCGTAATGATCCAAGGAAAGAAAAATCAAAATTTTTTAAACTTCCGCTGCCTTTTGTATGTCGATTTTCCTTCATCTACATCCATGAAGGATTCACCCAAGGATGAGGTGATAATGAAATCACTAGAGAGTGAGATATATGCTTAATGTAATATCCCGCTCAGACGTAACTTTAATTGATGTTTAAAGATTGATGAGCAAGCATGGCATTTTAGTAAATATGTGGGAATGGAGGAATATTTAAAAAAGGGAACCAAGATATTTTCATCACTTCCTCTCATCTTTCTCACTCTTCCAAAATCAGATTTCTCTCCTTCCCCTCCCTTAAACTCACGCCCTCCTCACTCTAGCCTTCACCCATCAAACTTCATCCAAATTCTTGTGAGAATTCTTGCAAAACAAGCTTATAATTGAGAAAATAAGAAGAGAAACAAGGAAGAATCAAGGAGATAAGCTAGGGTTTGGAACTCAGAAGTTAGCAAGCACCAACCAAGGCTTAGGTGAGCTCCCTAGGGTTTTAGAACCCGTTTTGAGTAAGTTTGAGAGTTATTTATACTTTGAGCAATTTTAGTAAAAGTGCCCTAATCTATGTTATTTGCTAATTCCTTGTTTCAACTATGTTTAAACTGTTTATAAGCTTAAGAAAATCCTTTTTATACCTTTGGGGAAGCTTGGGTGTGTTGGAAGGGTTTGGAATGATGAAAAATGCTATTTCTGAGTTTTCTGGACCTGTCATGGTCGCTACAGCGAGCTGGAGCTCGCTACCGTGACCAGACAACTTTTGAGTTTTGCCTACGGTCGCTACAAGCGACCAGCCGTTGCTACAAGCGAGCAGCATGTTTTTCAGACTTTTACCTACAGTCGCTGTAGCGACAGGCCGTGGCTATAGCGACATCATCAGGACAACACTTGACAGCTTTGCTGTTTTGGGTGTTCTGGTGCGCGTAGGCGAGGTTTTTCACTTCCGTTTTCTCCAAAAACATTTAAGAATGATTAAACACCATTTTAACTCATCCAAGAGGCTTCCTAAAGGGATGTAATTATAAGGAACAAGGATGGTACAATAACTTAGAATTGAGGGCAAAGTTCAGACGAATATGGGAATACTTCCAACAATCAAGTAGTGGCTTATGATAACGATAAGCCTATGATCATATACTCATATGTTAAGTATTGGGAGATTAGTTCCCTCAAGGAATGCATTAAATATGCAAAAGCTTATGGTAAATTATGAGACGTACTTTCAAGTACTTAGGATAAGAAATAATGAGAATGAGAATGCACCTAGTGTAGCAAGTTTAAGATGCACTCAATTAAGCGTGCGTATGCACAAAGAATGATTTAATGTTCAAAGTCAAGAACCTATTTATAGGTTAGGCATTTAAGAATGATTACTTAAGAATGCATTAGATATGCACCAGAATATAAAACGTATTTGATATACATATGAACTTAAGTTAAGAACTTAATGATAAAGATTATACGTGTTCATCAGACTCCGGATTATGCCGGATGAGATTTCTCCGAAAGGGCTATCCACACGTAAGTTATAAGACTATATTAAACGTGTCCAGCAGGCTCCGGGATTCTCCGGATGGGACTTCTCCGAGAGGATTGTCCACACGTATGTTAAAAGATTAAGCATGTTCAGCAGACTCCGGGATACGCCGGATGGGACTTCTCTGAGAGGGTTGTCTACATGCAAAGTTAAGTTGTGTTCAGCAGACTCCGGGATTCGCCGTATGGGACTTCATCGAGAGAGTTGTCCACACAACGATAAGAGGAGTCCGGTGTTAGCCTGATATGATAGGAGTTTCACCGGTATGATGGGAGATGTACTTCGGGGTTACTCCACCCGGATGCACTCCGTAAAATGAACCAAGATAATGTATTGTCTGTTCAACGCTAACTTCTAACTTAATTTTATGAAAAAGATGAAAATGAATATGATTATGTGTATGTATTATATACTAAGAGATAAGACAAAGTAGTCATCAGACATCAGAAAGTGATCATAGACCCCCCCTCGATCACTAAGCATAAGATTATGTATATGATAAGTATAAGATAAGATAAAGGCATAGAGCGATCCTAGTATTTCCCTGATCGCGAAATATGTAGAGAATGACGGCGATCGTAGGTATCCCCAAGATTGCCAAGAGTAGGCACGGCGACCCTAGGTTTCCCCCGTGGTTGCCAACAGTAGGTTGGGCTGGAGCTCACTGAGACATTATGTCTCATCCCAATCCTTCTGGTGCAGGTTTACAGGTAAGCAAGAAGATTTCAGATGATGTACTTCAGGGAGACGCTGGATGGAGTGCAGTTGCTCGGCATGGACAAGCTCAGAAGTTATCAGTATATGTTTATGTATTTTTAAATGATATTTGGATAAATGTAAAGACGAGCCAATTGTACTCATTCAGTTGTAATTATTATTATTATTGAAAATTTTAATGTATCCGGTATCAGATTAATACGCATGCTAAATATTCTAGATAATTTAGTATGGGTGTTACACTTAACATAAGAGAATAATAAACACATATATGTACGACAAGCAACATCAATAATCATCACATAAACATTTAATTAAACATGCTTGTAACATAACTCAACATACGTAACTCATTCATATACAATTATAATCTCAATTGCAAACTCCAATCATATATCAACACTCAAGATTTCATCAAGTATCATCAATTCATTTACGATTCAATCACAAACACAAGAATTCATCAATTAAGCAGTTACCGCATAAATGCACAAGTTCACACCAAAACATTACCAAACACGACTCATGTGAATGTAATGAGCCTAGAGACTCTAAATGCATGTGGTACCAATCATCGTCACTTTTTGGATATCGGAACTTACCGAGTAATCCCATCGTCACTTAACATCGTCACTGGACTTGACTCATGAATTAATGCATGATCATATATTCGACTCACATCAAGTACACATAAGAATCGACAACAACATCATCATCATTATCATATATTCTCATATGATTTAACATCGTCACATATTAACATCATCACTTATCATATAAACTTTCATATGATCAAACATCTTCACTTAATACATAATATGTATCATCATCATTTAATCAGACATCATCATTAATAGCATCATCAATAGCCTCATCAATAGCATCATCAATAACATCTTCAATATCATCATCAATATCATGTGTAAACAGCAGCACATCACAATCATCACAACATCAAGTGTTTACAATCTTCATCATTCACATAATTCAAGTTTCATGATTTAATCACACAAACTACACCAATCATCATCAATACACTTCTTAAATCATGTTACAACACTACTCATATCACCTTAATCAATTAACAAATCTTGCATACATTTATAAGACTCAAATGGACTTCCATGTTTATTTCACAATTTCACATTTTCGTCTCAAATCAAGAATTCAATTCAATTCTAAGCATACCATCAAAGCCTAAGGTTAATTCATCAAAGTATCATCAAACAACACAAAAGGAATGCCCATGGGTCTTCGGAAACCCCCAAAGGACCAACAAACACCAAAACATGGTGTGCTGTTCTAGGCTTGCTGGGGCGAGCTTGTCCAGAGTGCATCACTTTGTTTTGCTGTCAAAACGTAAAACAGGGCTTTGTACACGAAATTGCATCCAATTTTTTCCCAAAATCCCATTTTTAATCCCAATTGACTCAAAATCATTTTACAAACAATACTCATGATCAATACACTTAAATTGAACAATGGGTACTCAGGAAACATCAATTCCAAAGGTTTTTCGGTAAGTTTTCATAGTCCGTCTTAAAACCCATTTTTCCCAAAAACAACTTAAAATCCCAAACATAGCTTTACAACAACAATTCTAGCCTTCTAATCATATCAACATGTTTATAATCACTTAATCAACATCATGAATTAGCTCAAAACTGATTATATCAACAATTCACCCAAATTCACCAAATTAAGCAATTTTCACATAAACAACAACAACCACAATTTCAACTTAACCCAAACAGCATAACTTCATGATTTCATCATACAAACACATATTCATACTCATAATCAACTCAATTAAGCATAATCAACACCCATTATCATGTTTCTCATCAAATTCATCAAATTTCACAAAGTTCACAAACCACATAATCAACCATGAGTTTTGATGAAGTAAAAGCATGAAAACAACAACTTAACATATACTTAATTCAGTCATCAACAAAGAGCACGAAAATCAACACAATTAATCATAATTCATGAAATTAAGCTATAAGCTAAAAGCTCCCAAACACCCTATTGCTTCTTAAAACCTTATGATAATCATAATCTCCCCTCTTACCTTAGTTTCTTCACTTTTCTTGCTACTTCTTATGGAATCTTCCCCTTTCCTCTTGGTACTCTAGCCTTTCCTCTCCTCCAAGCTTCTTCTCCCTTTCTCTCTCTTTAGCCTCTCTCAAAATGTTTTGTGAAATGTTAACCTAATTCACCACCACCACTAACTAATACATTTATAATAAGTTTCTAGGTTATTCCCACTAATGGGTTTTGTCACAATTAACTTACAATTATTTTCTCTACACAATTACTACACTTAACCCCCCTCATTACTTATACACCACTATTTTCAAATTCTGAACTTCTAACATATTACAAATATGCCACTACCCCTCAAATTACTAAAATACCCTTCAACTCCCAAAATTCAATAAATCACCAAAATAAACAATTAAACACATATAAATAAATAAATAAATCCTAAAAATCGGGCTGTTACACTTAGTCAGAATGCTACGGTACTCTGCAGATCCTCTATATGTATTTTTATAGAGGTGTCTGAAAAAAACTGCTCAAAATTCGATTTATAGGTTGATGTTTTGGTTTCATGAGTTTTAGACACGTTAAAAATTCATATTTAATCCATCCCTTGTCGGAAAATTCTAATTTTTTTGTGGGAGATGTGTTTTTCTGTCCTAAACATGCGTACAAAAAATCGTGAAAAAAATTCAACTTCTTGGTCACTTTTCCGAACGCGCACTTGGGAAAAAATTGCTATTTTGCGCGTTTCGGTCGAAAAATCAAAATAAAACGATACTTAGTCGGAATGCTACGGAACTTTGCACACACCTCTATAAAAATACATATAGAGGATATGCAAAGTTCCGTAGCATTCCGAATAAACAACGATTTATTTTGATTTTTCGACCGAAACGCGCAAAATCGTAGATGATGCTCTGCCAGAAACTGCACTTAAGTGCAGCTGATCCAACTACAGTTAACTACAACTTGCTCAGCGGTAATTAACTACAGCTCGCATACTGAACGGTAGTTAACTGCAGTTGGGGATAAAATGGTATTTTTCATGTGTTTTTAAGCAAAACTTGACTTGAGAAAAATAATTTTCCAATTATTGTGGATGACATTTAGCATACATATATAAGTAAATGTTATTTGGCCAAGTGTTTCTGACTTTCTGTTATTACACTACAGCATACCTAGGTTTCTTAAGAAAGACAAAAAGTGTTTGACTGATGCCAAGAAATAGGTGCTTAAAAAAAGTTAAGTGTAATTTTACAAGTGCAGTGTTTGATTATCCTTGGATATTTATAAATATTCACAAATATTAATAAATTTTGTTTGAAATCTACGGTAGGAATATGAATTCAGGTAATAAATTTAAGAGAATGCTAATGACTGTATTGATTAAAGAACTAAAAGAAGTTTTATAAATAAAGTTGGGTACTGTAATAATTACACAACTTTATTTTTTAAAGAATCTTAAAAAGCAAAAATTGCTTATAAATGTAATCAGAGAAAATATATTTTTTAAGACAAAATTTTATTGAATGTATTCTTAGACTAAACCACATAGAGTTTTTACAAAATAGAACATAGAGTTTTTGTTTATTCACACTTTCCCCATTTAACTCTATAAATTATACTAAACCACATAGTTACACTCTCGACCAAAATAACCCTTTTATTAGGCAAATGAGTTAGGATGATAAAGGAGGCCAAGTAGGGTAGGCGCGCGACATGCTTTATTCTTCTTGATTGCACCTCTAAATAGGATGTCACCATATGGTTCACATTTTTTATTTCTTATCATTCCTAATTAATTAGAGTTAGCGTGTCATTAACTTCATAGACTAAAGAAGTTTTTATTGTTTTGATACAAACTTATTTTTTAGGATCCATCTAATATGACTCCTTGTATTTTTAGTATACTTGTGAAAGTGAAACCCTAATATGGTTATCACAAACTTATTTTTTAGGGTCCATCTAATATAACTCTCTGTATTTTTAGTAAACTTGTGAAAGTGAAACCCTAATCCGGTTATCACAAACTTACTTTTTAGGGTTCATCTAATATGACTCTCGTTATTTTTAGCAAAACTTGTGAAAGTGAAACCCTAATCCAGTTATCACAAAAACTTGTCCTGTATCAAGAATAGAAAAATTGGCTAATCAGATACTAGCATGATACGTACAATACCATTCTTCTTGCAAGCACCAAATTCTTAAATTAAAGCTTAGAATATTCACAACACACATTTTATTTCGTTTTCATTCTCTTCCATCTCACAAACTTCCAGGTAGCATTTGATTAGATTTTAAAAGCATCAATTGGCCTCTTTCCTTGTTGGTAGTACTTGAAAAATATCTTAGCATAATCTTTTGCGGGTCTGTATAATACTGGCCTTGACTCGTTCACTAGTTTGTCAACCGGTTGAATCTCTTTCGCCGAATCTGGGCGGCAGAACATAGCTATTGTGAGCCTTTCCTTTTCTGCATTTACAACTGCTCTGTGTATTGGACTCTGAAAAATTCCATTGCTCATTATCTGTGTATTACATTCAGTTTCAACAGGTTGTGTCAATCTTCTATATATGGAAAAAATATTGTTAACAATGGTTGTAAGGGCATTGTATAAGCAACATACAAACATAAATATTTCCTTGAAAACGTAAGTAAAAATATGTAAAAGTAATAAATACCTATCTTTCTATGCAAAACTTACCACTTTTGATTACTTAAACAATGTCTCAAGGACTTTTGTTAGCATTTTACATAAAGAAATATTCTTTTGGGTTGAATTTTTTCTTCTCAATTTCATTCCTTCATTTATTATTTTGTCATATTTATAATACTATTTAAATTATCAATCTATAACAATATATAAAGGAATACATTCTTTTGAGCTGAATTTTTTCTTTCCTATTTTACCCATTCATTTAAGGTTAAAATGTGGTTTTGGTCCTTGCAAATATGCTCAATTTTGGTTTTCGTCCCTGGTAAATTTTTTTTTTGAAAAAGGTCCTTGCAAAATATTTTGTTTTTTAAAATAGTCCCTAGGCCCACCAAAACGCTGAAGTGGCATGGTTTTTCCCATGTAGCAGTCCCAAAACCCATTCTGAAAATTATTTTTTGAAATTAAAAAATCTGAAAAAAATTTTAAAATAAAAAAAAATCATAAAAAAATTCCAAAAAAATTTATTAATTTTTTTTTAAAATTTATTTTAAAAAATTTCAAAATTTTTTTTTTAGGTTTTTTTAAAATCTGAAAATAATTTTTAAAATCATAAAATTAATTTTCGAAAATAAAAACTGAATAAATTTTGTTAAAAAAAATTGAAAATAAATTTTTGAAAATTAAATTTTTCAATTTGAAAATTGTATATTAAATTTTTTTGAAAATACTGACAATTAAATTTTCAAAAATTTTAAATTTTCAGATTATATAATTTTTTAAAAATTATTTTATATTTTAATTTTCAAACATTTATATTCAGATTTAAAAAAAATATTATTTTCCAAAATTTATTTTCATTTTTTTTTGAAAATTTATTTTCAGTTTTTTTGAAAATTTATATTCAATTATTTTTAGAAAATTTATTTTCATTTTTTTCTGAAAATTTATTTTCAAATTTGTTTCGGAAATTTTTTTTCATATTTTTTCGGAAAAGTTATTCATTTTTTATTTTCGGAAATTAATTTTCTGATTTTAAATTTATTTTCAGATTTTAAAAAATCATAAAAATAAATATTCGAAATTTTTTAAAATATATTTTCGAAATTTTTTTGGAATTTTTTTATGATTTATTTTTATTTTAAAATTTTTTTAGATTTTTTAATTTCAAAAAACAATTTTAAGAATTTAATAAATGTTTTTTTTTATTTTTTTATTACGTGGACTGCCACATGGGCAAAACCATGCCACTTCAGCGCTTTGGTGGGCCCAATGACTATTTTAAAAAACAAAATATTTTGCAAGGACCTTTTTCAAATTTTTTTTTACCTGGGACGAAAACCAAGACTGGACATAATTGCAGGGACCAAAACCACATTTTAGCCTTCATTTAAACTATTTTAATTTTTTTTTTATCATTTTTATAATATTATATAAATTATTAATTAAAAAATTAGTTAAATCTCATTAAAATAAAAACAATCCATATCAATAGAAGGAACAATCAACAACAAAAAAAACAATATTGGACATTATAAAAAATTATTTTAATTTTATTGGTTTTTTTATGAGGCAAGAGTGAGGAAAATATCAAGAAGAAACTCAGACATCCCGACTAGGTCGACACCCCCTAGAAAACCTTTCCTCGCAACAGCTAGTGCAATCATAGACGTGGAGTAGGGATAAATTGTCATTAGATCAAAGGAAGATTTTCTTGCCTATAAAGTTTCAAAGCAAAGAAAATACCTTAGAAATTTTGCTGAATATGAGGAAGAAGAAGATGGAAACCTTACAACTGAAGACCATGATAAGGTTGTTTTGGATGAAGACAAGGAGCCTAAAGGTATGAGACTTCCAAGCATAACGTAGACTTATCCCTCAAGCTTAAGCGTAAAACACGTGCTGAATAGGAGACAACCCATTAGTTATCTTCTCTATTATTTCCCTTTCCAATAAGTTTAAGATTTCCCGTCAAAAACAATTAGCTGCTTTAATTGCTGCTACTCTTCATGTTATTTTCAATTTTAGATTTTGCATAAATTGAATAACCTTTTTATTTCAAAAATTTCAAATTGTTTTAGTCTAAGAAAGTTATTTATGACCATTACAACAGAAGGCTAGCTTACCCCTCTCCCCAATTTAATTTGTTTTTTATTTACCTTTTTTTTAATAAGTTTAGGTAGTTGCCTAGTTGAAACTACAATCCATGTGGAGACGATTTTACTTATCACTTTGTTACTTGAAACGGTTTAGTGCACTTGCTAAATTTAGTCATAAGTGGGCACATTAACGGCTTGTCCCCTATCCAATCATTAGAGGGTTGTTTTTAATAAGTTTAGCTAGTTGCCTAGTAGAAACGACAATCCACGTTGGTGCCAATTTTACTTATCATTTTGTTACTTGAAACAGTTTGGTGCACTTGCCAAATTTAGTCATCAGTGGGCATGTTAACGGCTTGTCCCCTATCCAATCGTTAGAGGTACATTCACCCGAGATTAGGGTTTGTTGTCTTATATCCATGTGAAACATGAAAGTGAATGAGGGAATAATTGAATTCGACATCCAAATAAAATCTACCCTTCCTTCACTAACCATATCGACATGGAGAGGAAGATTTCTAAACGTTCCTCGCGAACGACCATGTAACAACGAAACTCTTCTAAAGGGATAAAATCGACACATCGGAGACAAACCCAAAAATGCGAATGGTTACGACGGTGACCACTTCTTACGGTGGCACATGGTTTAACTCTAAAACAAACCACTGTCTAACACCAACAAAAACGAAGAAAACCTAATAAATAGTAAAAACCACGTCTACTTACCCATTCAAAAACATAACCCATGGTGGAAACAACCAGCAAAAAGCGGTGGCCACTGCACCAACACCCACGATTCTAAAACATACTTAAATAGTTATAAATTTATGACATAAAAACAAGAAAGAAACAAAGCAATGTAGCATAGTAGCAACCTATTCAGAAGAAGAAGTTTAAAATATGGAAGATTTTTAGAAAACCTGGAATTGATCAAGAGTTCAGAAGCTTCACAACACTTGGAGTAGCAACAAACGTGAGAAAAGAGAGTAAAAAGTATTTTAAAGAACTACCAAAACCTTTTTATACCTCCCTCTAAAATGTTTGAACACCCAAAATTCATTCATTTAGTGCAACCGTTCGTATAAAGATTCTACACTCTCAAAACGAAGCAACAATCAAGATCCTGACATCTGTGAAGGGAAATCATAATCATAAAGGCAGTGGAAATTAAAGTTTTCGATTTCCTTTCACTGGATCATTACGAATTTGACATGAATCAATGATGGAATTGTTACCTCTTGAAGTGCAGAAAAGGATTTCAATCACATCAAAGCAATGTAGCAGTGCCTCTACTCATCAACACGAACAACTCTCCTCTGGTTCCCGATGCTAGCCAAGCAACAAAGGTTTAGAGAGAACTAGGGTTTTGATTGCAGTTTTAGGGTTTCTGTAAAGTGATGTAATTACCTTCAGTAGAAGGGTTCTATTTATAGAACCAAATGGTGCTCTGCAAGTCAAGCAATCACTATTGGGCTTCTGTAAGCCTAGCAACGGATTAGCCTTTTCTAACTAATTAGCTTCACACGCTAATTGCACCCTAAGTTATAAGTCTTACTTATATCTCTCCTTTTAACTGTTCTTTTGTGTGCGACCTTATAGGTTATTGTAACTTTGGCAATAATATTAAATCTTATATTTAATATTATAAACAGTGAGTGGTATCTAGCAAGACATCACTGATACCTAAATGACAAGAATGTCAAGTGATTTGACGAAACCTTTTCCATGATAATGTTCATGTGTATAATTACCCTTTGCCCTTTATATCTATATTGAACACAAGACATAGATTGTGTCACCCTTGTATAGCTCAATATTTATATTTCTTTATTCCGAAATATACTGAGTAATAAATAAGTCCAATATCTCATATTGACTTAATTCGGTATGGTCATGCAATTTTACAGTCATATTTCATCAAGAGGCCTAAAGATATATCTCCTGTTATGCAGGAGGGGAAAATCTCATCTAGGACACTCGTGTCCCTCAACATGATTCATCAACTGCCCATTAACCAACTTTATAGTTATCACATTACAGATAACATTTGAAGGACAATAAAACACTTTAGTCCACATCTAGGGATCATAATGGTTTCAGGTCAGAGTGGTATACACTATTATCACTATGAAAATATTGTATGACACTTTCATAACATACTATGTAGTATTTTCATGATGGGTCAATCCAGTATAAATATTACTCCTAATATTTATACCTATGTATAGACTTATTATCTCATATTGATGACTCGTGAGATGTGGTCATCAGTCTACATACATAATAGTCTCTACGCTTTATTATTATCTCAATTTATATTAAAGCTTGACTACAGATACTTTTAAGAATAATGTTCTTTATGTTAATGTAATCTCACGATTAAGTCTCATTTAATGTTCCATCACATGAACTATCTATTCCAGAGAATTTATTACTTACAACAAATATAATAAAGAATGTCTTGTTTTATTTAATAATAAAAGTCATCATACATAGCATAAGTTTAACATAAATTATTGGCCTCTAGGACTTACACCAACAATCTGATCAATCTAACGGTTCAAGGAGGGATCAATCATATACCCAAACATTGAGATCAATCCAACATGTGAGGCATCCCCTTGAAAACTAACGCTAAAAAAGCACTCAAGGGTCTATGTACTCAAGTACATTACTAGCTTTTACACATGCCATCCAGTAACCAAATGTCATGTCCCATAATCTCATCCTTGAAATACTTGCATTTAAGGCCGAGATTGACATATGACCAAGTCATCTGCGAGGATGTTACCCCACCTGTTCTATCATATGAACATGATACATTGACGAACAAAAAAGGAAGCTCTTCGCTAGCACCATTCTCAAAGTAACTTCATTAGTTTCCCGCGAGCAAAGTTTCTCCCAAACTAATAAGGCGTTCACAAACTAAGAGTCCCTCCACGAGCGAAGTTCTTTACGAACTACAAATCCTCTCCAAGCAACATATCCTCAAAGCTCCTATTAAACTGCAACTAATGCATCACGGACTTCAAGTTTTCACACAAACTACAAGTGTCATACGAGCATTACGTTTGCACGCATCCTTAAATGCTCAAGGTTTCTTGTGAACCATAAGCTCATTACGAGCATATAACTTAGTTCCCTGCAAACTGAAGACTCCTTGGGGTTAGGTAAAACTTAAAGCTTCCCACCAGCATGATCTTTTCACTAGCATAAAACATCAAACTGCTCGAAGCCATCACTCTTTAATCCAAGAATGACGACTTGGGGGCTGCCGTTCTTGACTTCCCAAAAGCATATGCTCGCAGTCCAAGGCCCAATAAGCAGGCTTAATTTCGCTTGGACACATAACCTTTCTCACACCCCCTCTCCACGAGAGGGGGGGGGGGGGGGGGGGGGGGGCTCATAGTGATCCGGGGCAACAATTCAAAACAATGATTCCTAACCGCATCCATTATTGCCAATTTGTAACGCTTTTAAAGTTACAGATCCTGCTATCCATAACCGCTGAGCAACGGCTACGTACGTAAAAATACTGACAACCTGCACCTCCCTATATAAGGAGACTTAAACAGTCTCCTTATGGTACGATTGATTTCTATCCCTTAACACCACCACACACCCCCACCCCCCTCTAGCTCAAAATACTGACTTGAGCTCAGAATGTCTGCAGTTACACCACCCCCAACTGTTCCAAGCACTCAAGAACAACAAGCACTCTGATCTGATCAATATCTTATACTTATTGTAATTAATTTTACTCATTTCTCTCAATTTCAAATAATCAATCTTTCTCTTAACTTTTTAATCAACAACGTGGTTGACATAATATTGAGCAGTTATTTTAATATCAGTACAAAACAGTCAAATAAAGTTGATGTATCTAGTTTAAATTTTTAAATATACGAAAAAAAGTCAAACAAAATTGATGTATCTGGTTCAAATGTTTAACAAACCATATAAACTTTGTTTGACTTTATTTATTTATATTGAAGACCAAAACATAATTTTAACAACGAAAGTTATTACCTACCTCCATTTGATCACCAACATTAATCACAAGAGCATCATGGATTATTGGAACTTTAAACCACCGGTTATCTTTGAGAACTTGGAGGCCTTCGACCTTTTTATCTTGCAGCAAAAAAGTTATAGATGATGAATCAGAATGTGGCTTCAGGCCCAGAGCATGATCAGCCATAGGACATGGAGGGTAGTAATTGGTTCTCATAAACATTGCAGCTCTCTCTCCACATTCCTTTAGGAACCAATCCTCTTCCAAGTTCAGTAACTTCGCCATGGCCCTTAAAATTACTTCATATAACTGCCACACACATTCGGTATATTGTTGTATAGTATTCCTGCATTAACATATCTGCCGACATGATTGTTCCTTTACATATTAATAGAGCAAATAATTGTGTCTTGTTATCCCCTAAAAAAAAATATATTTGAGTCATTGTTATGGTTTACAATGTCCTTTTAAATATCTTTAAGTTCGAACTTAGAATCAGAAAAAGGTAAAAATCATAAATAAAAAGTTGTATATCTACGAAGACTAATTTTTTTTATTGAGGCTAAAACAAAAAATAGTACATCATAAAAAAAAATGGAGGAAGGAATTTTTTTTTAAGAAGTTAAATTAACCTGTCAAAATTGACACCGGAAAAAATCAACTTTAAGAAAGAGCACACATCAAGAAACCAAACCAACACCACCAAATCATCCCAAGTGGGTTGGAAGGAAATTTTTTATTAATCAAAGTGACACAACCATTTTACAACGTTTCCGATGAGATTTAAACTCTATAACTTAATGTTACAAGGCTGAGCTATGTAGAGACGGAAAATACATTTAAATCTAATAGTTTATGCTTAAATATAAAAATATCCCATACAGCAAAATGTGCAGCTATTAAAGTATTAGATACTTCTTGTACAAAAATAAAGTATTAGCTACTTCATGCCATGTAAAATAATATTAAGTGTTATTGAGAACATAGTGGCGATAAGAATTTATACCTGAAATCAATGGGGTTTTGGGGCCAAAGTTTGAAATTTCTTTGATCTTCAGGATGTACCTTCAAAAATATTCTGTCACACCAATCAAGCCTTTGATTTTCTGAATATATTGTATCATTTCCATATCCTTCAATATTGTTTTGTTCCCTTGCATATTTTTGCTTTTCTTCATTTGGAAGTTCAAAGAATTGCTTTGAAACTTCCCTCACTTTGTCAAGAAACGAGCTTGTCATTCCATGGTTTATCACCTGAATAGCGGAAAACAGTTGGGCATGTGAAAATGCTTTGTTTAACATTTGAATAAACCATCAATTTATTAGTTTTTAAAGTACCATTTTCTCTTTTATGTTGTCCTTAAAATACACACATAATTAGCTCATGTTAGATTTTTCTGAAATCCACTTTGGGAGCAGAGCCAGACCCAAGAGTGAGCGACTCTTACAAGTCAATACACAAATAATTATCTTTTTTTTTTATATATTATAAGTCAATGATAAGTTAGTATATTTTCTTAAGTTTTTATTTATGGATTTATGATTTTGTTATTGTCTCTACAATCCTGATATGTAATTAAATTCATAACTAAAGTTATAGATGATTTTTTGTCATTTATTCACCAAACAAAAGAGGATTTTATGTTAGAGCAGGGATATTTGTACAACTTGTGACAACTTTTATAACAATTTTTTTTTATTGGTCAAAAACAATAGAAAAATAAAAAGAAAAGAGAGAATTATAATTTAAGTATGAAAAAGAAAGTTGTTAAAAGATTGTCATAGAATTATTGTACAAATATCATTTTTCGTTGATTTTAAAAAGATCTAAACATCTATTTTGCAAAAGCTATTTTGACAACTCTGCGTAGACAAAAGTATTCTCGTAAAAAGGCTAAGGCAGAAAAAGCTTCAAAACACAATGCTAGCTAATATATCATAGCGTATTTTGACAACTAGTATTTATAGGTTGTTGGAAAAGTTATCACATAAGTGATGTCAATATATCATAATTCTGAAAAGATTAGTTGTTATGTTCATTTTTTTTCTAATTTTGTTTGATTTATGAAATTCTAAATTGATGCTTGAATGTTAAGGAATACATAACTAAAATAAAAGTATGTATAAATAAATGTTTGCAGCTAGTATAAATAAATAAATAATAATGAAAATGAGACCAGAAAGAAGCCACATGAATGAAGTGAAGATTGGAGTTTATGAAGCTCATGTTGTGATGTAGATGGAGAAGTGAGGTTGGCAATGTCAATGATTGGAACATGAAAATTTGATTCTGAAGGAAGAAGAGCATCACGAAATCCAACACCACCTTCATCGTATATATAATTATTTGGTGGAAGATTTTCAGAATTCAATGCCAGTTCTTGAACCGATTTACTACCCACTATCTCTACCTCTGCCGACACCTCCATTATTGTTATTGTGATGAAATTACTAAACAAGAAGCAATAATAATCAAACTAGACAAAAACCCACGTGTTGCGCTGTTGAATGCAGATACTCATCTTATATTGATTGCACTCATCTTATCTACACCCCATCCATACCAATCCTTTTAAGTGTTGTTTTAATATATTAATATATCTGGAAGAGTCGTGCTAAAAAAATGTCTTAAAAGCACTTGAGTCTCATCGTGATAATAATTGATAACTCTTTATAAAAAAAAATTACTTTTTAAAGTTTCAATGTGTTAAATGCATTATTTTTAATATAAAATTCTCTCTTTAAACTTCTAAATAAATGTCTTTATAACATTTGTTAGCATTTTCTTTAATATAAAACTCTCCAACTAAGGTAGTGAATTTTTGATTTTTTTTTTTGGGCAAACAATTATTTGGTCTCTTGATGTGCTTCGGTGTCATGTCCCTAACTTAGGAAATTACACAAAAAAGCATCTGACTCCAAAATCGGTTAGCAACTTTGGTCTCGACATAAATTATATTTGACCGTTAACTCTACAAAAAAACTGAGCTGACATTTTTTTGGAGACAAGTAAGGCATGACGTGGCAGCAGGGACCAAAATGACATGAATTTGAGTTCCAAGAGGCCTTTGAAGACATTACAATTTGAGAAAATTCTGTCTCAAGTCCCAAGACAAGTTTGGAGGAAGAAAACACTCAAAAAGACGAAGAAATGGCAAGAAACGCACATGAAACAAGTGTTGTGCCCCCCGGGTGTGCTGCCATCAGTCCTGAAAAACACTGTTTTTACAGACACGTGCAGCGCGCTTAGGGCCACGCGCAGGACGCATGCGCCTCTGTGAAAAATACAACTTTTTGCTGTTTTTGGTTGTGGGTTTGAGGAAAAAGCCCATTTTTTCAGTGTAAACCCACTTGAAAATTAGCCTATAAATACAACTCCTCTCATTCACAAATATTCATTCAGAACGAAGTGGTTCAAGAGGAAGGAAAGCGCTAGGAGCGTCAAGGGAGGAGTCTCTCCTCAACCTTTGTCTCTAGAGTATGTTTTATTTCTTTTGTAATTTGTCTTTAGTTATCATGAGTAACCAAACCCTAATTGGGTATGATTCTAAGATGAAACTCTTTGTTTGTTGGATCAATTTAATTCAAGTCTTTTATTCATTTATTTTATGAGACCTATTTAATTTTTATATGCAAAAGTATGAATGCCTCTAGAAGCCTTAGGTAGTGTGACATACCTAGGGAATCAAATTGAACATCGAAACATGCGGCGTAAACGATATTACCTGAGTCGATGTCCCTGTCATCTTTTCTGAACGTTAAATATAAACTTTATTCTTACTCCTTGGTAAGGTAGACGCCATATGGCCATCCGTTTATAGAACTACTAACGTAAGAAATGGTATGTGATGTACTTCTAAGAATCATAAACGAAGTTGGAGCTTTTAGATGACAATTTAGGAATCTCAATTCTTTTATGTTTCAATTACCTCAAAGAGAGTAAGGTCTCACTCTAACAACCTTACGTAGGCATACAATACCATATAGGATTTGATGACCCTACACCTGTAGAGCGTTTATAACCTTATTGAAATCAGCAGGTGCAATTTGACAGCTAGAGGGACATAACAATCCCACGAACTCATCACATAAATAGAAACCTTATCTCATAATTGAATATTTAATTGTCTTTAATCCAACAAGAAATATAGGAGATTCGAACAATCCTAACCACCACTAAAATTTTGCAATAAAAAACTGTTACTAAATCTCAATTGCTTTGCGCAATCAAATCAAACTTGCAAACTCCCCTCAATTTACTCACTTTTATTTACTTTATTGCTTTTTACTTTCTGTTTAATAAGTATGGCTAGTTTTCTTGTTGAAACGACAATCCCTATGAAGACAATCTTTCTTATCACTTTATTACCCCTCCCAAAAAAAAAAATTGAGTAAAATTCTAAGGAGAAGAAAAAGAGCAAAAATTCTGAGTTTAATCAATTCTGCCAAGCGATCCAGAAATGAGTCAAGGTAAAAAGTTCAAGAATTATCACTATTCATAATGTTGTCAAATCCAATCGGAAGTCAATTGATACAATGAATTTTGCTTTGTTTTCCATAAATGTAACATACGACGAGGGATATGTGAAGGTATAATTTAAATACGATGAGTATATAATAGATTAAGGAAGGAAATTAGATGATTGGTTAAGGAAGCCTAATCTTGACAATACAATATCTCTATTCTTGTTTCATTTCATACATGGCACAGACTGAAAAATATGTTTAAATAAACTCACTTTCTCACTCAAAACAAGTTGGATTGTTGGATGATATTGGTATCACATGAGTCCCTATGGATATGATACTTTGAATATTTACTTTTTTATGTCGCTAAAAACAACTCATTGAATGGCTACATTGTTGGGGACTTGTGTTTAAGATATTGGATCATCACAAAAATTGTCATTGTTTTGAGTATTGGTACATATTAGTTTAGTGTGTATAGTCACTACAAGAAATATGGGAATTTGCCAGGGGCAAAATCCCTGGGAAAACGTGAAAATCCCTGGCAAAAAGCAATTTGCCAGGGCCTTTGCGAGGAGCAAACACCCACGCAAAACAGGGCCTCGCAAATGGGAAAGCCAGGGCTTTAGCTCCTGACAAATTTGCGAGGGGCAACCCCTGGCAAATTCCCTTGGTCAACTCCTGGCATAGCCCCTGGCAAATTGTCTGACGCAACTGCTCTCTTTACTGACGCACTGCAAAGCACTGTCACTTGTCACATCGGTCACAGTCTGACCCAAAACAGTGACAGGGGCTTTGCGAGGGGGTATGCCCCTGGCAAAATGCTTACCTAAAAATTGTTAAAAAAACATTTTTAATTGTTTTTTTAAAATTTAAATTATTTTAAAAATAAAAACAATTAATTATAATTATTAAAAATAATTTTAAAAACGTTTTTAATAAGTTTTTTTATTTCACTACTTTTAAAATTAAAATCATTCAAAATTATTTGAAAAAACGTTTTTTTAGTTTTTTTTTAATTTAAATTATTTTAAAAACGTTTTAAAATTGTTTTAAATTTAAAATATTATTTTAAAATTATTTAAAAATTAAAAATTTATTAAAAAATTAATTTAAAAAATGTTTTAAAAATGTTTTTTAATTAATGGTTTTAAAAAAATATTTAAAAATACAAATTAAAGTAATAGCACATATAAAATATTAGGTCTCGAAGCAAGAAATTAAAATTGTACGGAATAATAGTACAGACCATAAGTAGAAATTGTACTGGGAAGCATAAGAAACTTCCCCAAATCGTACACACAACAAAAATAAATAAAAGCAGAATAAATAAAAGCACATTAACGGGTGTTGGAACAAAATGTGTTTAACAAGTCTCTTGTGAATTAAGGGGAGATTGTTGAAACATTTATGTGTAAACATATCTCTCTTTATGGTTTTGATGATAACAAAGTGTTAAATAGAAAATTGGTTATTTGCTAATGCTTTGTTCAAGTGATTTCAGAACCACGTATTTTATGATTGATTATTAAGAATGGTTATGGAAGAACAAGCTTAGAGCAAGGAAGGAAAGCTAAGAAGCAAGTTGCAAAGCTAGAAGTGCTCCTGAAGAAGTGCTCCTGAAGAGTGCTCCTGAAGTGGTGCCTCTGAAGTGAAGTCTGAAGACAACTTCTGATGTCTGGGTGCTTCTGAAGAAGTCAACGCAAGTCAACGTCTGAAGACCAGCTTCTGATCCTGAAGCCAGCTTCTGATCCGTACAAATGCAGCTTCTGATGCACTGTTCACACAGAAGCTTCTGAAGGCTGATGTGGCTTAAAAGCAAGTGTTACTGTGCGCATTTAATGCCTGGATATGTCAGAGCAACCAAATGGAACAGTTGTCTCCCTGACCCAAACATTCTCCAGCTTTTAAATGGCTGCTGCTCTGTTTTGTTTGAAAAAGTGCAGCACACATTTGCAGAAATCCTAGCTCAACTTGCAACGACTCTTTCCTCAAATCAAGCAAATCTTCAACAGCTATATTTCCTCTATAAAAGGAAGAAGATTTGAAGAAGAAATTTGTCTAAGACTCTTTGAACAAAATACTGAACCTGTGCTCTGTTTTCCTGTCCAGAATTCATAGCTCACAAAACTCTTAGAAATTCTCATAGTCTTTGTAACTTAGAATTTCTTAAGGTTAAGAGTCTTAACCTGTGTTGTATTAAGAGAACACCTCTGATATTCTATCAAGTGTTCATCCCAAACTCATTTATTTGTAAACCAGTTTGGTCCCTAAAGTCTCAGTCTGTATACTGAGCATTTGTAACCTCATTCCTTTGTGGTCTGAGTCAGAAGTCTCTTGACTTAGTGTCTTGAGCATTGGGAAGTCTCTTGACTTAGTGTCTTGAGCATTGGAAGCCTCTTCCTTTGTGGTTGAGCATTAGAAGCCTCTTTCTTTGTGATTGAGCAACTGGAAGTCTCTTCCTTAGTGGTTGAGCATTTGTAATCAGAACTGATTATAGTGGAACTCTCTTGTTGGAAAACAAGGGGACTGGACTACTTCTCACATTGAGAAGGAACCAGTATAAATTTCTGTGTGTCTCTCTTCCCTTTTCCTTTAACTTGTTAATCCGCTGCATATACTTCTGATAACAGTTCAGAACCTGGTTCTGAACTTGTGTTAAGATTTTGAAAAGAAAAGAACAAGTTTTTGAGTCACACAATTCAACCCCCCCTTCTTGTGTGTGTTTATCTCACCTTCAGTTGGTATCAGAGCTCCGGTTCTGATATTAACACTTAACAGTGTGTCAGTCTTGATCCTGAGAAAAACATGACCTCAACTAGTGGTTCACCTCCACCCTCTCCCAGAAATCAAAGAAATGTACAATATGACTATGGTACTGAAGAAAAGAAGTCTAGGTCACACAATAAACCTCCTATGTTTACTGGTGACCAAGAAAAATTCTCTTGGTGGAAGAGTAAAATGTACAGTCATATTATTGGAATTGATGATTCATTATGGGACATCATTGAAGATGGAATCACCATTCCAGTTGATGAAGAAGGTGTTGCTGTCAACAGAAGAGGACTCAGTGATGCTGAGAGGAAGATTTATAGAAAGCACCATAATGTCAGAGGCATTATTGTGGATTCACTACCTCACTCAGAGTATCAGAAGCTGAGTGACAAGTCAACTGCTAAACCCATATTCACATCCCTCTGCTCTAACTATGAAGGTAATAAAAAAGTTAGAGAAGCTAAGGCAAACATTCTTGTTCAGCAATATGAACTGTTCAGAATGAAAGAGGATGAAAATATTGAGACTATGTTCTCAAGATTTCAGACTCTGGTTTCTGGACTTCAGATTCTGAAAAAGAGTTATACCACAGCTGATCATGTGAACAAACTCTTAAGAAGTCTGCCATCCAAATGGAGACCTAAGGTGACTGCTATTGAGGAAGCTAAGGATCTGAATACTTTAAGTATTGAGGATCTTATAAGCTCCCTCAAGGTGCATGAACTGGGACTCAATGAGGATGAGTCTGTTAGAGAACCAAAAACATTAGCTCTGAAGTCTAAAAGAAAACCTGCTAAAGCTTTGAAAGCTATTGAATCTGAAGAAGAATTTCCTGAGGGAAATTCTGATGAAGATTCAGATGCTGATGAGCTTGCAATGCTTTATAAAAGGCTTCAGTATCTAATGAATAGAAAGAAAAAATTCTCTAACAGAAGCAGTAACTTTAGAGGATCTAGTTCTGGTTCAAAGAGGGATATTTAGAAGGAAAGCTGCTACAACTGCAAAAAGCCTGGCCACTTCATTGCTGACTGTCCTGATCTTCAAAAGGAAAAATCAATGGAAAAAGCAAAGAAGTCCAGCTCAAAGTCCAGCAGTTTCAGAAACAAGCTTAAAAAGAGTCTCATGGCAACATGGAATGATCTGGACAATGAGTCAGAATCTGACGAGGAAGAAACAAACCTGGCCTTGATGGCAACTGCATTTTCTGATGCAGAATCATGCTCAGATTCTGATGAAGAAGATGAGGTATATTCTGAACTCTCTAGATCTGAATTGATTGAAACAGTTAATGATCTTATGAGTCATCTTAAAAGCAAGTTAAAAGAAATTAAATCTTTGAAAAATCAAACTAACTTGCTGTCTGAGGAAAATCTTAAACTTCAGAATCAAATTTTTGAATATGATGAAGAAGTTAAAGAACTCAGAAAAGAGACTCATAAGAAATCTGAAGAGGTTCCTAATGAACAGGAAATAGCTCTTCAGGATTTCATCTTAACTGGATTTCATCTGAAGAGGTTGCCTCTATGATGTATAATATGATCAGAAACAAAGGTGAAGGCATTGGCTATGATTCATTCAAACCTTCAAATGAATTGAACTCATCTTCCTGTTCTGAAGATATTTTAAAAGGCAATGGTATATGCTTTGTGCCTGCTTCTGATAGCTCTGAGAAGTTAAAAATGTCAGAATCTGAGACTAAGTCTGAAGTTCTGAACAACTCAGACTCTGAAGCTTCTGAACCTAAAGGTAAGATGAAGGCAGATGTTAAAACCCTGCCTAAATCTAAGCCAAAAGGTCCCAAGCCTAAGAGTAAGAGGAAATCAGACTCTGAACCTGATAATGTTCAGAATCTGAAGTGTTCAGAACCTGGAACTAGTAAGTCTCAGAATCTGAATAAATCTGATTCAAATTTTTCAAAGACTGGGTTTATTAAAACTTCAAAAACTATTAAACCAGTTAATACAAAACTTTTTCAATCTCAGAATGCTAAGCAAAGCAAACAAAAGTAAACCAATCAGTTTTCTGCTTCTAAATGTTTTAAGAAAGGCAAAACTGAAGCTTGCCTTGTGCCTGAAGCTAACAGAGTTAGAATTCTGAAGAGATCAGAACCAAAGTGCTCAATGGTTCAGACTCTAAATAAATCAGAACCAAAGACCTTCAAGTCTCAGGTTCTGAAGAAATCTGAGTCCAAACCTTTGAGAACTCAGGTTCTGAAGTACTCAAATTCTGAAACTCAGACTTATTCAAGATATAAGGATTCATATCCTAAGTATCAGAACAAGTCTGAATATCATAACTTCAGACACAAGAAGCCAAAACCTTTCAGGACTAACCCCAAAGGACCCATGAAAATCTGGGTACCTAAGTCTGAGATAATTTCAATTGCAGATATGCTTAACATCCAAAGAAAAGGAAAGGTCCTGGTACCTGGACAGTGGATGCTCGCATCATATGACAGGGGACAAGTCTATGTTCCAAACCCTAACTCTCAAAGAGGGAGGAACTATCGGGTTTGGAGGAATTCAGAAAGGAAAGATCATTGGTACTGGTAAGATAGGTAATTCTTTCCTGTACATTGATAATGTTTGGCTGGTAGATGGACTTAGACATAATTTACTTAGCATAAGTCAATTATGTGATAGTAATTATGAAGTCATGTTTAATAAGAACACTTGCACTGTAATCAACAATGAAAATAAGTCTGTAGTGTTCAGAGGCAGCAGGAAAAACAATGTTTACAAAATAAATTTTTCTGAATTGGTTCAGCAGAAGGTAGTTTGCCTTCTGTTTGTGAGTGATGAGAAATGGGTCTGGCACAAAAGGCTGGGACATGCTAACTGGAGACTCATCTCTAAGCTTAGCAAGTTACAACTTGTCAGAGGCTTACCCAGCATTGATTATCACTCAGATGCTCTATGTTCAGCATGCCAAATTGGAAATTTTCTAAAACTTCTTTTAAATCTAAGAACATTGTTTCCACCTCTAAACCTTTAGAACTCCTTCACATTGATCTGTTTGGTCCTGTTGGAACAGCTTCAATCAATGGGAAGAAGTATGGACTTGTGATTGTTGATGATTATAGTAGGTGGAGTTGGGTTAAATTCCTCAGAACCAAAAATGAAACATATGATGTGTTTTTCAAGTTCTGCAAACAAGTACAAACTGAAACTGATTTGAAAATTTTAAAAATCAGAAGTGATCATGGTGGGGAATTTGAAAATGAACCATTTGAAAACTTTTGTGAAGATCATGGAATTCTCCATGAGTTCTCATCTCCTAGAACTCCACAACTAAATGGAGTTGTAGAGAGAAAGAACAGGTCTTTACAAGAAATGGCCAGAACCATGATTCATGAATCTAAAATTGCTAAGTACTTTTGGGCAGAAGCTGTAAACACAGCATATTATATTCAGAACAGGATCTATATCAGACCCATTCTGAATAAAACAGCATATGAATTGTTTAAAGGAAGAAAACCAAGTATTTCTTATTTTCATCAGTTTGGTTGTACATGTTACATACTGAACAATAAAATCTACCTAAAGAAATTTGATGCCAAGGCTCAAAAGGGTACCTTTTTAGGATACTCAGAGAGATCTAAGGCATACAGGGTGTATAATTCTGAAACACATGTTGTTGAAGAAGCTATACATATTAGGTTTGATGATAAGAAGCCTGGTAATGAAATACCAGAGCTGGTTGAGAGTTTTGTAGATGTCAGAATCTCAGAAGAACCTTCAGAAGCTGAACCCAGTTCAGGTTCTGATGAAGGTTCAGAAGCTGAAAACAATGAAGACTCTGAGAAACTCTCTGATAAAGACACTACTCCTGAAGCAAATCAAGACCAGCATGGTTCTGAACAAATCCCTGATGGTTCTTCAGAAGCTAATCCACCCAGAACCTCATTCAAGTACAAGTCTTCACATCCTGAGGAGTTGATCATTGGAAACAAGAATAGTCCAAGAAAGACAAGATCAACATTCACACAGAATGAGTCTATGCTTGGCCTGCTATCCATGATTGAGCCTACAACTGCTGATGAAGCACTTGCTGATGATGGTTGGATTGTAGCAATGCAAGAAGAGCTGAACCAGTTTCAAAGGAATGATGTATGGGATCTTGTTGCAAAACCTGATCAGAAGAACATCATTGGAACAAAATGGGTGTTCAGGAACAAGCTCAATGAACAAGGAGAAGTGATCAGAAACAAGACTAGATTAGTAGCTCAAGGGTACATCCAGCAAGAAGGAATTGATTACACAGAAACTTTTGCTCCAGTAGCAAGACTGGAAGCAATCAGGTTACTTCTTTCTTATGCTGTTAATCATGATATCATCTTGTATCAAATGGATGTTAAGAGTGCTTTCTTAAATGGTGTAATTTCTGAAGAAGTGTATGTAAAACAACCTCCTGGTTTTGAAGAGGGTAAATATCCAAATCATGTTTTTAAACTTAAGAAGTCTTTGTATGGTCTGAAACAAGCTCCCAGAGCTTGGTATGAAAGGCTAAGCAACTTCTTAATTAAAAATAATTTTGTAAGAGGTCAAGTTGATAATACAATTTTCAGGAAAACTGTTAAGAAATAAATCTTAATTGTGCAAATATATGTGGATGATATCATATTTGGTTCTACTAATGCCTCCCTTTGCAAAAAATTTTCAAAGTTAATGCAGGATGAATTTGAAATGAGCATGATGGGTGAACTGAAATTCTTCTTGGGAATTCAAATCAACCAATGCAAAGATGGTGTTTATGTTCATCAGTCAAAATACACCAAGGAGCTTCTGAAGAAGTTCCAGCTGGATGATTGCAAGCTGATGTCAACACCAATGCATCCTACCTGCACCTTAAGCAAAGAGGACAATGGCTCTAAAGTAGATCAGAAGCTGTACAGAGGTATGATAGGTTCTCTCCTATACTTAACTGCTTCTAGGCCATATATTTTATTTAGTGTATGTCTGTGTGCTAGATTCCAGTCAGATCCTAGAGAATCTCATATGACTGCTGTCAAGAGAATCTTTAGGTATCTGAAAGGAACAACTAATTTGGGACTTCTGTATAAGAAATCTCTAAACTATAAGCTAGTTGGATTCTGTGATGCTAACTATGCTGGGGACAGGATTGAAAGAAAGTCCACCAGTGGAAACTGTCAGTTTCTTGGTGAGAATCTGATATCCTGGGCCAGCAAGAGACAAGCAACCATTGCTTTGTCAACAGTAGAAGCAGAATACATCTCAGCTGCAAGTTGTAGCACACAACTGCTCTGGATGAAACATCAATTAGAGGATTATCAGATTCATGCAGACAATATTCCTATTTATTGTGATAATACTGCTGCTATATGTCTGTCTAAAAATCCAATTCTGCATTCTAGAGCCAAGCACATAGAAATAAAACATCATTTTATAAGAGATTATGTTCAGAAGGGTGTTTTAGATATTCAGTTCATTGATACTGATCATCAATGGGCTGACATATTCACAAAACCCCTAACAGAAGAAAGATTCAATTTTATTAAAAAGAATCTGAACATACATTTTATCTCTTGAAAATGTGCTTGAATCTGAATGAAATCCTTGATTCTAAGTTTATCATAAGCTAAGACTTATCAGACACTCACCTTCTAAGAGTCTGAATAAAGTTAAGCCTGAAAAACTTCAGAGTCTGAAGGATCATAACCTGGATTTTCTGACTTCTGAATCTGATAAAAATCTAATGTTGGTCAGAATCTGATAAGTATAACTATGGGCAATGATGATTAAAGCTTTGAAGGTTTATACTCTAATCAAAGTCATCAATTTAAAAATGTGCTTTTCTGATCTGATATTCCATGATAAAATTGCTTGACAAACAATTTTCAGTTGGAATCAGTCTGTTTTCAAACTATTTAGCACAGACACATTTTTTTTAATGCTCAAAGTGTTTCAGACATGTTCAGTTTTTAGAAATGTTTTAATTTGGTATCAGACTCTGAAGATAAACCTTCATATTTTGGTATCAGGTTCTGATACAAGTTCAGGTGTATTAAAACTGTCTTTTGGTATCAGACTCTGATATAATTCTTTAAGCAAGCTCAGATTTGCTCTGATACCTTCTTGTATGTCTTGCTCTGATACTGAACACAATTTGGTTGTTTTGCTCTGATACTGAACAAAACATACTAAACAAACCATGTATGAACACAGAATGATCTGATCAGAAGCTCTAAACTTTTTCTGCTTCTGAACAGCATTCTATTTTTAATGCAAGTCATATACTCATTGAAAATCAAGTATGCTCTGATGACTATCTTTGCTGCTTGATAATCCATATGATTGCATAAATATCTCACATGTTTCTCAACCCTCCAAAATCTGAACCTTTTTCAAACTCTTTTAAAAAGGGGGAGATTAAACTGCTCTGATACACATGTTTTCAAACTCTTTTAAAAACTTTTTGTTGATGACAAAAGGGGGAGTAAGGTAAAACAAGTATTAAAGCACCTGAGCTCAACAATATAAGTTAAAATTCTGTCAGTATATTAACTTATGAAAAGGGAGTAAAAGGTATTAAAGCCTGAGGCTCTGAACATAAGTTAAAGCTCAGTTAAAGCTCTGATACTGATTGAATCTAACTTATGAGAACTGCTTTTTAACTCTTAGCCTCTGAATTGAAAGTCTGGCTCTGATACCATTCTGTGAGATACATTACTCTTAGTGAGTAAATTGAATTTAAAATAACTTGGATAAGACTCAGAGAGCTTACAAACCTCAGAACCTGAAGTCAACAAGTCATTTATAATTCTAAGTGTTAATTTCACTTTATTGTTTTAAGTTGAGTTTAATTAACTTGGATAAGAATCAAGGGGAGCTTACAAACCTAACCTTGAGGACTGTCAGACCTAGGGGGAGCTTACAAACCTCTCCTGAAGTCAGATTGTTAATTAAACTTAACAACAATTCTGAAATTTTCACATTTGTGATTTAAATTGAACTTAATTAACTTGGATCAAACTCAGGGGGAGCTTACAAACCTCACACCCTGCAGTTAACTTGTTAATTAAGTTAACAACAATTTTCTGATTTAATACTTATGTTTGTCATCATCAAAAAGGGGGAGATTGTTGGAACAAAATGTGTTTAACAAGTCTCTTGTGAATTAAGGGGAGATTGTTGAAACATTTATGTGTAAACATATCTCTCTTTATGGTTTTGATGATAACAAAGTGTTAAATAGAAAATTGGTTATTTGCTAATGCTTTGTTCAAGTGATTTCAGAACCACGTATTTTATGATTGATTATTAAGAATGGTTATGGAAGAACAAGCTTAGAGCAAGGAAGGAAAGCTAAGAAGCAAGTTGCAAAGCTAGAAGTGCTCCTGAAGAAGTGCTCCTGAAGAAGTGCTCCTGAAGAGTGCTTCTGAAGTGGTGCCTCTGAAGTGAAGTCTGAAGACAGCTTCTAATGTCTGGGTGCTTCTGAAGAAGTCAACGCAAGTCAACGTCTGAAGACCAGCTTCTGATCCTGAAGCCAGCTTCTGATTCGTACAAAGGCAGCTTCTGATGCACTGTTCACACAGAAGCTTCTGAAGGCTGATGTGGCTTAAAAGCAAGTGTTACTGTGCGCATTTAATGCCTGGATATGTCAGAGCAACCAAATGGAACAGTTGTCTCCCTGACCCAAACATTCTCCAGCTTTTAAGGTAGGCCATTTCAAAAATGGCTGCTGCTCTGTTTTGTTTGAAAAAGTGCAGCACACATTTGCAGAAATCCTAGCTCAACTTGCAACGGCTCTTTCCTCAAATCAAGCAAATCTTCAACAGCTATATTTCCTCTATAAAAGGAAGAAGATTTGAAGAAGAAATTTGTCTAAGACTCTTTGAACAAAATACTGAACCTGTGCTCTGTTTTCCTGTCCAGAATTCATAGCTCACAAAACTCTTAGAAATTCTCATAGTCTTTGTAACTTAGAATTTCTTAAGGTTAAGAGTCTTAACCTGTGTTGTATTAAGAGAACACCTCTGATATTCTATCAAGTGTTCATCCCAAACTCATTTATTTGTAAACCAGTTTGGTCCCTAAAGTCTCAGTCTGTATACTGAGCATTTGTAACCTCATTCCTTTGTGGTCTGAGTCAGAAGTCTCTTGACTTAGTGTCTTGAGCATTGGGAAGTCTCTTGACTTAGTGTCTTGAGCATTGGAAGCCTCTTCCTTTGTGGTTGAGCATTAGAAGCCTCTTTCTTTGTGATTGAGCAACTGGAAGTCTCTTCCTTAGTGGTTGAGCATTAGTAATCAGAACTGATTATAGTGGAACTCTCTTGTTGGAAAACAAGGGGACTGGACTACTTCTCACATTGAGAAGGAACCAATATAAATTTCTGTGTGTCTCTCTTCCCTTTTCCTTTAACTTGTTAATCCGCTGCATATACTTCTGATAACAGTTCAGAACCTGGTTCTGAACTTGTGTTAAGATTTTAAAAAGAAAAGAACAAGTTTTTGAGTCACACAATTCAACCCCCCTTTCTTGTGTGTGTTTTTCTAACCTTCAACGGGGTCCAACTTCAATCATCATCCTCGGTCTCCACCTCCTCATCTTCACCATAAATTGGATACGGGTCGTCATCGTCATTCAGAATCGGCGCTCTTGTGTGGGCGGGGTCTTCCACTTGCAATTGCTCACCTGAAGAACTCCCAGCCTGTGCTTACCTAAATTGGGCCAGTTGCTCCTCATATGATCGTTGTCTTTCAAGCAAATCTTGCACAACGGCCTGGTGACTCGCCATTTGTTGCGTGAGCTGCTCTTGTGTCAACCTTTGAATAAGCTCACGCATCTCAGGGGTCAGCTCAGGCTGGTGGGAGGATCCTTCGCCATGATTCAGGGTGAGTCTGAGGGATGCTGCAACACCCTTGCGGTAGTTAGCGGCTAAGTTACCGGCGCCATATAACTTTCCTTTAGTTTTATCGCCAGCAACTTTGGTCCAAGTTCGGAGGCTCAAACCATGATTAACTGTCGACCCTTGAGAAAGAGCCTCAGCAAGCTGGTGATCATACTCCTCCTGCATAAATAACAACAAAATAGTTAATGACAAATAACAATTAGTTTTTAAAACATAATAAAATGTAAAGCGAATAATTACAATATACTTATTAAATATTACCTGAACTTTTCTAGCACGCTCATCGCAAAATTGGCCGGATTTATGTCTGTGTGTTTCGTCGTGAAGCTCGTTAATAAACGGCTATCTCCCAAGCCTCTTGGCCTTTTCACAAGAAATAAAACTATTAATTAAATAAAATGATTTAAAACAATCAAATTTAAATATGATATGGAAAATATTTAAAAGTTTATTATTTTTACCAAACGTTCATCATGCTCTCCATTGCTTATGCAGCCACCGGTGTGAATGCACCCCCCTTTTCCGACGCCCGATTCTTCTTTGCTTTCTCAGACTTTGACTCGAACTCCTCAGTTGCCCAATAGTCAACCAACTGGGTCATCAACTCCCTCCCGATCCAATGTGGCTGCTTTTTTTTCTCCTCATAACGAACACGGGCGTTTCGAAGCATATCTGAAAGACGCGCAACAGCTCTGATATGGAAATTACGCCGCATTGTTTCATAGTACCTGGCGTCCGAAGTACACTTAGCCTGCATTTTTGTTAACATATTAAAGAAAATTAGGATACTATAACAAATGTGCATATAAATGAAATTACAAATTATGATATATATTTAAACTAACCTGAAAGAGATTAAACCAGCGCTCTTTCTCATCATCATCCACATCACCATAAGTCTTCCACAATCTATTATAGCAATTATGAATGATATCTCTGATAGCTTCCGCCGCGGGTTTGCTAGGCAAAAAGCTGAAACAATAAAAACTCATAATCAAACTTAAAATAATCATAAAATTATTAAAATTGAACTATGTACGAATTATGATAATACTTACGAGTTCCAACTAGGCTTTAAGATAAAGCGATTCCGATTATCAGTGGGATAAACTTCTGGCTCATCAACGACCTACACCACCTCTCCACCACCATCCATCTGGCCTGCACCATCCTCTTCGACCACATTTTCTTGCTCGGGTTGTGGTGTGTTTTGCTGGGGTTGTGGTGTGTTTTGTAGTTGTGGTTGGATTTGGAGTTGGGTTTGTGGTGGGATTGGATACGGGAAGGGATAGCCCGTAGGGAAGGGAAAGGAAGGTGAAGACCCAAAATGATATGCCGGAGGTCCCTGAGGGAAAAGGTAAGGGGATGACGAGAAAGGTGGAGCTATATGAGGAGCAGCTGCACTAGCCTGCGAGGACCCAGTCGATCCCTGGCTAGAAGATGCAGTAGGTGTGCGAGGCATTGGGGTTAATCTGGCTTGTGTGGCTGGGTCCACAACTTGAGTAACATATCGCCTCCTGCGGGCTTTGCTCTTGCTCTTATCCTCAATCCTCGGAGGCATGGTTGACTATTTAACAATAACAAAAAAACATAATGTGCTTATTCAAAGCAATTACAAAAAACAATAAATCATCATAACACTAATTAACACAAATAAACAACATATTCATCCATTTTGAAATTAAAATCATTACAATTAGAACGATACATCAATTATAACAATACAACAATACATCAATTATAATCCAATAACACTTTCATCGACTTGATCCCCTTCATCATGATCCCCTTCATCAATATTGTTATCTTCAGAATCAACATCATCCTCATCATTTTCATCTTCATTAGGAGTCAACAAAACAGCAGGATCAACATGATCCCCTTCAACTTGTGCATCACGCCAACCTGTAACTTGCTCAACTTCAATTATCTCATTAACATGTAAAATTTCATTAATTTGTTCAGCTTCATCAATTGATTCTTCAGTCTCAATGCGACCCCTTGGCTTTATTTTGATTGCAACTGACCATCCTCGTTTGCGTGATTGCGTTGGGGGATAAGGAACATAGTACACTTGCCTAACGTTATGTGCCATGATAAACGGGTCATAAACATTATATTTTTTGTCCACACGAATGTCAACATTGTTGGTTATTTTGTTCATTTTTGTCCATCTAGGTGACGGATCAAACCAGTCACAATAAAACAACACCACTTTATCCTGATTGTAAAACAACTCGTAAACATGTTTGATCACGCCATAGAAGTCATCTTCACCTCCTTCCGTAACTCCTTTTATGTATACACCACTGTTATATGTCTTCTTCCCCTCACTCCATGAATGAGTATGAAATTTATATCCATTCACGAAGTATGTATGATATTCAGTGGCACATTGTAAAGGACCTTGAGATAAACCTCTTAAACGAATGATTTCTTCGGTTGGCTCAACATTGTATACTTTTTGTTTAAACCAACCGGGAAAATATTCATGTATATAACCAGGCCAATCATCACCAAATTCTTCATAAAAGGTATTAAATTCCCTACACCAAAATTTAAGTCAAAGTTAGACGTGTTTTAACTTAATCAATGTACTAGTAAAAAGTAATAGTTTTGTTTTACTTACTCAAGGTATGGTTTAACCTCCGCGCAATAATCAACACATGAACATGAGCTGATCGATACTCTTTCTGATCTACCATCCAATGTTCACTCGCCTTGCCAGAGTGACGACCAGGTAGATTGAAAATTGATAAGGTCGACGGATCCCTTTCATTTTCAACATCAACATCATTTCTTGTAGTAGTCGGAATAAGCACACGGTCGATGAAGTAATGACTGAGAAAGTATGAGGTTTCCTTGTGAATGTAAACAACACATATTGATCCTTCAACTTTAGCCCTATTTTTAACTGCTCGTTTTGAGTCACCCATAAATCTTTCAAACATGTACATCCACCTATATTGAACAGGCCCGCCAAGCTTAGCCTCATATGCCAGATGAACCGGAAGATGTTCCATAGAGTCCAAAAAACCCAGGGGAAAAATTTGCTCCAGCTGACAGAGTATGATTGGAATTATCTTGTCCAATTTATCAAGTTCATCGATTCTCAAAGTTGAAGCACACATATTTTTAAAAAATTGACTAATCTCAGTGAGTGGATTTAACACATGGGTGGGCAGTGAACTAAACACATTTGGGATTAAGTTCTCCATGAAAACATGACAATCATGACTTTTCATCCCATGTAACCTTCCAGTTTTAACATCGGCACACCTGACCAAGTTAGAAGAATATCCGTCAAGCATTCTCAAATCCTTCAACCATTGACAAACTAATTTTGCTTCTTCAGAAGTTAGAGTGTAGATTGCATTGGGTTTCAACAACTTTCCATTCGGTTGAGGTTTTAACTCCAAGTCCCTTCTTTTACAATACAGTTCTAAATCTTTTCTAGCTTTCTCATTATCTTTTGTTTTTCCTTTGACATCCATCACTGTGTTAAATATGTTGTCAAAAAAATTATTCTCAATGTGCATTACATCAAGATTATGTCTGAGCAAGTTATCTTTCCAATAGGGAAGGTCCCAAAATATACTTTGTTTAGTCCAGTTGTGGTAACCTCTGTATCCTGGTATTGGGACAGTTTGGCCAAACTCAGTGACTTTTGGATAATCACAAACTCTTGTCCAAACTTCTTCTGATGTAATCTTAGGGGGCGGGGCATCTAATACTCTCTCATCCTTCAAGAAGCCATTCCTACTTCTTCTAAACGGGTGATTATGAGGCAAAAACCTACGATGAGAGTCAAACGACGAACTTTTCCCTCTATTTTTCAAAGTAAATGCCTTTGTATTTTCCATACAATGTGGACAAGCAAATCTCCCATGAGTGCTCCAACCAGACAACATGCCATACGCTGGAAAATCGTTAATTGTCCACATCAAAGATGCTCTCATTAGAAAATTTTTTTTGGTTGAAATATCGTAAGTCCATTCTCCAATCCACAACCTCTTCAAATCATCAATTAAAGGTTGTAGAAACACATCTATGCCTGATTTAGGGTTATTTGGCCCCGGAACAACACACGCCAAAAACATGTAGGGCTTTGTCATGCACATCTCAGGAGGGAGATTATAGGGGGTTACAACGACCGGCCAACAAGAGTATGGTTTTGCTGATGCTTGGATATACAGAGTGAAACCATCAGAGCACAATCCTAGTCTTACGATTCGCGGATCTGCTGCGAAATCAGGATATACTTGATCAAAGTGATTCCACACTTCACCATCAGAAGATGTCGCAAGACTCCGGGAATTTTATTTGAATGATGCCACATCATTTGACTAGCAGTTTTCATCGATGCAAACAACCTTTGTAATCTTGGTATTATGGGCAAGTAAAACATTGACTTATTCGGAATTCTCCCTCGCCTACCCACACGATACCGTGGACTTCCACAAAATTTGCATTCCTCCAATTCTCCGTCATTTATCCCAAATTCATTGTCATAAAACAACATGCAGGCATTTATGCAACAATCAATCTTTTTAACTTTTAATCCCAACTTCATCACCAACCTCTCAACATCATAATAACTTGCTGGCAAATTATCTTTAAATGGAGTCGCATCCAACAACATCTTCGTAACATCATCCACGCCTTTATCAGCAACATTATAATTCGACTTATGAGCTAAAAGTCTTACACACATAGATAACTTTGATTCTGATGACCTTCAAACAATGGGGCATTACATTCACTCAACAATTGGTAAAATCTTTGTGCTTTCTCATTTGGGAGTTGTTCGCCTTGTTCATCTTCAACATCATCAATGTAAGACAATTCCACACCTAAAGCATCAACGATCATATCATCCATAATGTTGAATTGTTCATCGTTGAATTGTTCATTATATTCCACATTTGTTCCACTACTCGAAGCTTGTGCATTGGCTCCTTGCCCGAAATTATGAAACTTTTCACCGTTATAAACCCAAACCCAATAATCAGGCATAAATCCAACTTTATCCAAGTGTTTTTTGACTTCTCTGGGGTCACTCTTTATATATCTACACGTACATTTAACACACGGACATCTTATCCCTTCCTCATCTTTACAAACTTGTTGCACCCATGCCCATGAAATAAATCCTTGAACTCCTTCCACAAAATGGGGCATTAATCCTCTTCTTCCAGGTAACGTTCTGTCATACATCAAACTACGATAATGCTGATAATATTCCATCTTTTGGACGTTCGACTACAACGTTCACATATTCAACTTCATGATTAGAAATCCATCTTTTTGCTTAGTAGCGCAACTAATAGTCGATTACATAACAATATTGTGTATAATTCTTTACGTGCGAAAGTACGTTACGCGCGTAATTTCTTTACGCCCGAAATTTATTTGCGCGCAATTTTTTTCCAACAATAAGCCTTATAAGTATATTGTTTTTTAATTAAAACAACAAATTTGATTTAAAAAAACATTTAATTTCAAAAACATATTTTTGACTACACTATAATGAAAAAACTGTTTTTTCAAAATTGAATTAAAATAGAAAATAGTTTTAAAATAAGAACATTATTATTAATTTAAAATTTAATATTCTAACTCTTTTTTTGAATTCTGAAAATTAAAAAAACATGTATATTCTAAACTACTTTTTTAACACAACATTTAGTCAATTTATACCTATTTTTCTTTACATTATATATAAAGAGTTTTATTATAATTAGTATTAAAAAAAGATTTGATATAAAATATTTATAAACAGTTTTTGTTTACACTATATTAAAAATTAAAACAGTTTTTTATTATTAATTTTAAAATAAAAATTACAGCTCTTAGTTTTAATTATTTATGTCACTAATAACTATTTTCTCTAAATTAATAATATTATCTAGTAGTTCTAAAAATACAACAGTTTTCTCTAAAATTAATTAAAAAACAGTGCTAAACATTTTTTTAAAAGTTATAGCAGTTCTAAATTAAAAAACAGTATGCAATATAAAACTTATTCTTGGATCTTATATATTTTGTCATTCTAACAAAACTAGAACTATAATTATACATATAATCCACATATCTATCAAAAAAACATATATTCAACAACATTCATTTATTATTTAATAACAACAATTTTTTATTATTTTAAATAATAACAGTTTAAAAAAACTTTTAATATTCTGGTTTTTTATTTTTTTAACATTTTAATAACAGTCTAAAACATCATATATTAAAAAAACAGTTTTAGGGCTTGTTTGAATGAGTTTTGCTCTTTAGTATTCAAAATCTATCTTATAAATCAAATTTAAAAAACAGCTTTGGAGAAAGAATTAGAAGAAAACATGTTTAGTAATTTTATTTGTTAAAACTGATTTAGATACTAAAAGAAAAAATTACAAAACTGCCATTAATGAAAAATGTGCTTCTTCTCCGTGTTTTTTTCTTCTCATACCAAATGCAAAACTAAAAAACTGAAAGAAAAACCTCTAAAATTTGTTGTAGTTTTTTAGTTCCCAAAAACTGATAAATAGAAGAGCGTTTTATGTAAAATTAAGTTACCAAACAAGTTTATCAATTTTCAAATTTTAAAAACTGAAAAACTGTTTTTGAGAACTTAATCAAACAAGCCCTTAATAACAGTCTAATTTCAATCCAGCATAACAAAATTCCATTCAGCAAAAAAAATTACAATCCAGAATAATTTCGATTCAGCAAAATAAATAATTACAATCCAGCAAAAAAAAACAGTTCAAATAAACAACCTAATATCCTAAAACAGTTCAAACAAAAATTTCGAACAGACCTAATTACAATCCAGCATCATACAAAAATTACAAAATTTACGAACAACAATTTGAACAGAAAATTTCGATTTTCATCATTACACATACAAAAGTTAATTTGGACAGAAAATTAAACTAACTTGTAATGTAGATCTGCAAAGTTGAATTGAGCTTGAGGCAAGAACACACAGGAGGCAGCGGACTTGAAGAATAATATAACTAACTTGCATGCAAACAATCAAGAAATTATAATTAATAAATAAGTCTAACAAATTTTATAAACAAAAGAGACATGAAAAAAGTTTACCAGAAGAAGAAGGAGAGGCTGGAGAAGAGAAGAGGAGAAGAAAAAAGGTAAGCGGTGAGAAAATTATGAGGAAATGAACAGGTTTTGAGAATTTAAAGCAGAAATAAACCCAGGAGTTAACCGAGGGGTAGCCCCTCGCAAAAAGGGTCCAATCCCAACAGTCTTCTCGCTGACAACACGCCAGTTAACGCGCCAGGATTTTTTCAGTGGGCAGATATTCCTGCATTTTGCTTGAAGCTGCCCCTCGTAAATCCCCTGGCATTAACTGACAAAATTCAGCTTTTCAGCTTCACACAGCCCAAAGACAAATTTGAAATGGGTCACGACGTTTGCGAGGGGCAACCCTTGGCAAACTGTCATCCCCCGTTTTGCAATTTCCTAGGAGCACTCCTGGTATAGGCCCTCGTTTTTTTGCCAGGAGTGCATGCTCCTGGCTTAAATCCCTGACAAAATGCAACTATTCTTGTAGTGAGTGTTTGTCGCCAACACCTCTTTACTCGTCCAAGAAAGTTTTTCTTGTTAGTTATTTTCCTTTTCAAATTCTCTGTAAAAGATAAAACCATGAACGGTCGTGGTCACAACAACTTTTATGCTCGTTATAAGTATGAATTTAATCAACAACTCAACCAACATACTCCTAAAGATGAAATATTGTAAAAAATTGAAGAAGTTTTGAACCAATTCAAGCAACAGGTCCATGGTAAACATGAAGAGGAGTAGTGAAAGAATAAACAACTAGCATGCATAATAGAAAACATGAACGTCCAAACCAACACTCAAACCAATTTTGATGAACACAACAATATTCCCAATAATGATGAGGATATTGGAGAGAGTGTTGAAGATGATGTAGAAATAGAGGAGGCAACTATAGAAGTCATTGATCAGGAGTTGACTATGAAGGTTAATGTTGTTGATAATGAAGAAGAAATGACTCATGTAGAACCAGGAGAAGAAATTACTGACATAGAAGATTCATTAGAACAAGTGAGGGTGAAAGTGAAGAAAGGGGAGGTTGATCGAAAAATAGACAAAATCTGTGGCTTGTTCAATAATAAACAGTTAGGGGGGATATGGACAATTGTATCTCAAAGTCATTGAATTCCTCCCAACAAAATGAAAAACGAAGGATAATGTGTTGTTCGTCTCATTCTGGCCACCCTAACAAAACAGGCGTCAACGAAGCGCTTTTGATTAGATTATGTTTTGGAAGGAGTTAAAGTTTTCCATTGATAATGGACTTGAAATTGAAAAAGTCTATTTTCTACTAAATTCTCTAAGCGAGGACCTGTTCGCCTAGCAAATCTACTTATTTTTGGAAAAATTTATATTTTGTGGTTGTTTGCTTGGTGATGGACCTGTTCGCCTAGTGAACGTTGTAAATTTAGCATGTGTTTGGAAGCTTACAATATCACGGTGAATAGTCACGTTGGATAAGAAGCTACAACTAGTAGCTTTTCTAAATCACGGTGAAAATAGATCAAAACGTGCGGTAGCGGTAGGTCACTGGATAAACAAACAGGCACGAAGTTACTGATTTCAAACCAAAACTACTCCTAATGTTGACGTGTAAGGTATAAAATGGTCATGGATTTGATTAATCAATAACAGTGCATGATGAGGATGACAAGTTTGATGATTGTAAAGGTCAATGTACATATTTATAGCTTTGTTTGCATGAATTTGAAATATTGTCCTTTGTCTTAGGATAGGTGAGCATTTATTTGAAAATATTTGTTTTGTTCAAGTTGGGGAGAATATAGTAAAGTTTTTTGGATTACAAGGCAAGTGTAAACGGTGATTTTAACAAAACTACATTGACAACAAAGAAAAGGAAAAAAAAATCAAAGAAAGAACAAGAAAAAAATTGAACAAGTTGTCAAGGGTAGTCACATTTTATTCTTACATAACCATTATGTTGTTTTTGAATAAAGAATGAATGGGATTGTAAATGGTTGTTTATAGAGTGTACATTTGTACATAGAAAATAAATGCTCCCTTATTCTTAGGCCTTTTAAAATGTCCTAGAAAATTAATTAATTTTTGTAGCTTATCCCCATTACAACCCTATACAGTCCTAGTGATCCATGCTTGATACTATCAAATGAATATGCTTGGATGTATGCCTAAACTGATCAAGATGTTAGCACATTGCCTGGATTGAGTGAAACACATCACAGATGAGCGTAAATGCACACTGCCTACTTGTGAGGTTTGTGTTAGGATCATAGTTTAAACCTAATCATGTTATCCACTTGGAATTTATGAAATTTAACTTGCATTTAGGAGTCATTTCTCATCCAGGTTTTGATCCTAGAAAAGTTTTGAATATTTATCTTCCTTGTGCAATCTAGTGGGATCATGCATATTTCAAAGATTTCAAAATGATTGAGTGATTAAAAACCTTGAAATTCAATATGCATCAATATTGATTTAGTTTTGAAAACCTTTTTGGGACTTTTGTTTGGGGACAAACAAAGTTCTAAGTTTGGGAGAGTTGATAAGTGTCAAATTTCGGTTATTTTACTTATTTATTTGTGGTACTTATTATCTTTCTTTCCAAGTTATATCAAGAAAACCCCCCAAAATCATGTAAATAATAAGTCCTTATACTTATAATACCCGTTCATTTACTTTTAATTATTTATCTTCCTTTTTTTTAGGTGTTTTGAGTTGAACTGCTAATGAGAAGGAAAATAGCAATGATTTTGACTTTAAGCAATTCCTCTAAGAAACCCTAAAGTGAATCAAGAAAGAAAGTTCCATAATTGTCACTATTAGTAGTATTACAAATTATATCAAAACCGCTGAGCGAGCAGGAAATCCGCTGAGCAAATTTTATAATCGGTCAAATTCTTTGTGCGAGCAGAAATTTGCTCAGAGAATTTAAGGCGCTTTCTAAACTGAAAAAGGCTCAATCCTAAAGAAATGTCAATTTGTCGAGCAAATTTTAGCTTGTTGAGTGAATTTTCACTTTCGAGACTCTATAAAAAGAGGCTCATATCTCATTTTTGAAATCAATTGTCATAACATAGACACTAGGTTTATTGCAGAGAGGAAAACTCACGAAACATAAAGAGAGAGAGAGAGTGAGGGAGAGATATCTAGAGGGATAAAGCTATGATGCAGGAGAACGAGGAGTCGACTTTGACGTCAGCCTCTTTCCTTCTTGTTTATTATTGTAAGGTTATGTATAACTAATCGTCTCTATTGTTCGGATTAAGTCTAGTTACTATGAATTTGATGTAGATACCTAATCTGGATAGTAGTATATAAATTCTATTTAATTATATCTATGGTTTAATTTTATTCTTAATGCTTTTTCCGACGTGTATCCAAAAACGAACTTTTGATTTAGAAAGTGCGGAACATCAACTTTTTATCTAAGAGATCTGAATTGAATCATGTGTAGATTCTAATGCCTAGACATCTGGTTATGTTTGCATTCACATAAATTGTCCGATCATATTACTTTGAATCAATTGGCTATTTTGCTTAGCATCAGAAATCAATTGATACAAAGGACTTCATGTCGTCTTCCAGAAATGAAAACATACGACGAGAGACATGTGAAGGTATAATTAAAATAGGAGGAGTATATAATCGATTAAGGAATTGATGACACCTTGTCATTACGTAATTTATTAAGAGTTTTTGTTAGTTTTATCATCTTTTGTCAGCATTTTGAGACAGTTTGAGGTACAAAAGAGCAAGAAATCATCAGAGCCTGAAGTGACTGCATCGTGGCACGATTTCTTAACCAGAGAAGAGATCAAATCATGCCTACAGAATCGTGTCACGATTGCATAATCGTGTCACGATTGGGAGATCAGTTTGCGCAATCCTTGGGAGTTTTAATGAAGGATCGTGTCACGATTGCTGGCATCGTGTCACGATTTTGCGATCAGAATTTCCTATTTTAGCTGATTCGTTTTCAGAAACAAGGGTTCGAAAACTTGGAGAATAGAAGCGCGATTTTGAGAGCAAAGAACTGAAGCGGTGGCTACCCCATCCAACTCACAGTCAGTTTTTGTATGTTCTTATGTTCTTATTGATTAAGCTATTTTGTAATTCAATTATGAGTAGCTAAATTCTCCATTGTTAGGGATGAGAATAGCTAGATGATGACTCTTGTTTTGTAACCCTAATCTGATCTTTGAATGAATTTATTGAATCATGTTTTCTTATCTTTGTGCTTAATGCTTTTATTGATTGATCATCTTTAAATTGTTGTATGATTCATATTGTGAAACGGAAGTGGAATTTATGAATGCTTAAGATAAGAAATTCTCGCCTTTGTAATCTAGGAATAGATACAAACCCTTGAAACCGTTTATTAATTCATGTCCGTTCATGCTTAATTCTGAATTGTAAAACTTGCTAAGGAATTAGGGTTTACTTTAGAATTAAAGTTTTTGTCGCTAAGGAATTAGGGCAAGATTAATTAAGAGAATTAGGTCGTGATTCATTAAATGAGTTCAATGATCGTTGGTTAGGTAATTAACCTGAGTTCGGAGTCTAGTGAAGCTCATCCCTGACAAGCTTCTTATCTCTTAATTTCAAACCAATTTATTTTACGCACTTTTCGTTATTTGCAATTAAACACACTTCGTACCCTTTTGTTCACTTGAGTAATCAAAATTACATTCGATTCGTTAACGCAGTCCTTGTGTTCGACACTCGGTTTACCGTTTTAAACTTTACTACTTGAACGATTTCGTACACTTGCGAAAATCGCCATCAAGTTTTTGGCGCCGTTGCCGGGGACTGCCAATTAACTGTTGAATTGTAACATTTTTTTTACTCAATTGAAATTTTTTGCTCTGCAACAAAATTACTTTTGCTGTTACAAATTTTATTTTTTACTTTTATTTTTGTTTTCATTCTCAATAACTCACGTCTGTCTAATCTTGTATGCGAGGCCAGCCCTCAGCTGAACTTCTCTTTGACGCAGAAATTGAAAAGACTTGCCGTGCAAATCGCAAAGCAGCTCAATTAAGAAAGCAAAGAGAGAAGGAAGGGACGAGTGAAATTGAGATCATCACAGACGAATAGGTCACTGAGGAGCTAGAAGTTGTTGAAAGGATGGCTGAACTAGACCCACCACCTCCTCCACCTGAAGAGAGACTCCTCGGAGACTATGGTGCTCGTGATCGAAACCGCAACAGGTTGACCATTGCTAACCAGCCTGTGACGGTTAACAAGTTTGAGATCAACCCAGGGCTACTCCGTGAATTAAAAGAAAAACAGTTTGCTGGGAAGTACAACGAAGATGCCAACAAGCATTTGAAAAATTTCTTTGTGATCTGTGAGACAACAAAAGTGGATGGTAACTCGGAAGAAGCCAGACGGTTGCGGTTGTTTCCATTCTCCCTAACTGATGATGCTAAGGAGTGGTTTGATTCTCTACCAGCTGGAAGTATCACAACATGGAATGAGATGGAAGATAAGTTCTTGGAGCAGTTCTTTCCTACAGCTTTGTTTGTGCGCAGACGTCAGGACATTTCCAACTTTCAACAGAAGGATGGAGAATCACTTGGAGAATCGTACAAGAGGTACAAGAAATTGTTGTCAGCCTGTCCAGACCACAATTATGATAGCACAGTGCAGATGCAGATTTTTTGTAATGGACTACGCCTATCTACTAGACAAGTCCTCGACACAGCCTCTGGTGGTTCCATAAATTTCAAAACTGCTTCTCAAATAATCAAAGTCATTGAAGCGGTTGCTCTGAATGAACAGATGGAGATGTATGACAGAACAGGTGGCACAAGAGGAGGACTCATAGACTTGAATCAACTTGAAGCTAAAAATGCTCAGAACATACTCACCAGCAAGCAGATTCAAGAAGCAGTGTCAGCTGAAGTGACAAAGAGATTGGCAGCTCTCAATATAGGCCAACCTCTAATTGCTCCGGTGAATCAAATGAATACTGTGAAGTGTGATTGGTGTGCAGGTCCTCATTTTACCATGCAGTGTAATGTGCCCATGGATGAAGCTCAAGTAGAAGCGGTGAATTTCCTTAGTAATCAAGGGGGTCGTCAGCAGAACAATCCCTATTCCAACACTTTCAATCCAGGCTGGAGGAATCACCCAAACTTCTCATGGAAAACTCCACAGAACAACTTTCCGAATCCACAACAAAGAGTTCCATCAAATCCTACTCCCCCAAAGAAAGCTGATTGGGAATTGGCCATTGAAGCAATGGCATCAAGCGTGAACTCTCTCACTCAAGAAACCAGGGCCTCACAAAAGAACACCACGGCCTCAATCAAAAATCTTGAGATTCAAGTTGGTCAAATTGCCCAACAAATCGCACAAAGACCTCCTAGAAATCTGCCTAGCAACACAGTTGCCAATCCCAAAGGACACGAAAGTGTGAATGCAGTTATGACCAGAAGCAGAAGGGTGGAAGACTCACAACTACCTAAAGATACAAAAGGTGGAGGCGAGTCACCCGATGAGTTAGTTGAAGTGCCAGTTGAAGTTCGAGAGAATACACCACAAGAGGTAGCTGGAGAACCAGAAAATCCGAAGAAAAATGAGTTGCCAAAGCCACAGATTAAGCTACCATTTCCACAAAGGTTGAAGAAAGAAAAAGACAAGAAGAGTTTTGGTAAATTCCTTGAGATGTTCAAGAAGTTACAAATCAACATCCCTTTTGCCGAAGCTCTCGAACAAATGCCAACCTATGCAAAATTCATGAAAGACATCATTTCAAGGAAGATCAGCATTGGTGACGAAGATGTGATGCTCACTGAACAATGTAGTGCGGTGTTACAAAGAAAAATTCCAAAGAAACTCAAAGATCCTGGAAGTGTCACTATTCCTTGTACCATTGGGGATAGAACTTTCAAGAAAGCACTGATCGACCTTGGAGCAAGTGTAAGTTTAATGCCTTTGTCTATTTACAAGAAGTTGGGGATTGGTACGGTGAGAGACACAAGAATGACCTTGCAGTTTGCAGATAAATCTTACAAATATCCCTATGGTATTGTGGAAGATGTGCTTGTAAAGGTTGATAAATTCATATTCCCAGTTGACTTTGTTGTTCTTGAGATGGAAGAAGATGAGGACATACCGCTGATTCTGGGAAGACCATTTTTACAAACTGGGAGGTGTATGATTGACCTAGAAGATGGTACGTTGACTCTAAAGGTTGACGATGAGGTGGTGAAACTCAATGTTCTCCAAGCAATGAAGCATCCGACAGAAAAGGAGGAATGCTACAGGGTTGACATACTTAGTTCAATTGTGAAAGACAAGTTTGAAGCCGAAATTCCAGCTTTACCACTTGAGAGAGTATTAAGCGCATCAGCAAGTGTTGAGGAAGATGAAGATCCTAGAGAAGCTGATGTGCTGGCCATGTTAGAAGCCTTCCCGTCCTATCACCGACGCACACCGACTAAATGGGAGGAGTTACATCCGAATGAAGAAGCTGCTGAGAAAAATTCAAAGAAAGTACCGGTAGTTGAGCTGAAACAACTGCCCCCTCATTTGAAGTATGTGTTCCTAGGTGAGAAAGAAGAGTACCCAGCCATTATCAATGCAAGCCTGAATAAACTTGAAGAAGAAAAGCTCTTGAGAGTCCTGAGAATGCACAAGGGTGCCATAGGGTGGTCCATTGAAGATTTGAAGGGTATAAGTCCTACTGTGTGTATGCATAAGATCTTAATGGAAGAAAACTACAAACCGGTGGTCCAACCACAACGGAGGCTCAATCCTGCCATGAAAGAGGTGATTAGAAAGGAGGTGGTCAAGTTGCTTGAAGCTGGTCTCATTTATCCTATATCTGACAGTTCATGGGTGAGTCCGGTCCAAGTTGTTCCAAAAAAGGGTGGTACTACAGTGGTGATGAATGAGAAGAATGAGTTGATTCCGACTCGCACTGTCACTGGCTGGAGAGTTTGCATAGACTATAGACGGTTAAACGCAGCTACTCGGAAGGATCATTTCCCACTGCCGTTCATTGATCAGATGCTCGAAAGGTTGGCGGGTCATGAGTACTACTGCTTTTTGGACGGGTATTCCGGTTACAACCAGATTGCGGTGGCACCTGAGGATCAAGAGAAAACAACCTTCACATGTCCTTATGGGATTTTTGCCTACAGGAGGATGCCATTCGGGCTGTGCAATGCCCCCGCTACTTTTCAAAGGTGTATGATGTCCATATTCTCCGATATGATTGAAAAACATATCGAAGTTTTTATGGACGATTTTTCTGTCTTTGGCTCTTCTTTTGATAATTGTTTGAATAATTTGTCTCTTGTATTAGAAAGGTGTCAAAAGACTAATTTGGTCCTAAATTGGGAAAAATGTCATTTCATGGTGAGAGAAGGAATTGTTCTTGGTCACCGAATCTCTTACAAAGGGATAGAGGTAGACCAAGCAAAAATTGAAGTCATTGAAAAACTTCCTCCTCCCACCAATGAAAAAGGCATTAGGAGCTTTTTAGGACATGCAGGTTTTTATAGGAGGTTCATTAAAGATTTTTCAAAAATAGCAAAACCCCTTACTAACCTGCTAGTAAAAGACATACCTTTCCAATTCAATGATGAGTGTCTGAATGCTTTTAACACTCTTAAGGAAAAACTGATAACAGCCCCCATTGTCACTGCTCCCGATTGGTCACTACCTTTTGAAATTATGTGTGATGCCAGTGATACAGCTGTTGGGGCAGTTCTTGGGCAAAGGAAAGATAAGTTGTTGCATGTCATTTACTATGCTAGTCATGTTTTAAACCCAGCACAACTTAACTATGCCACTACAGAAAAAGAACTCTTGGCTGTTGTCTATGCTTTTGATAAATTTAGATCATACTTGTTAGGGTCTAAAGTTATTGTCTACACTGACCATGCTGCTCTAAGGTATTTGTTTTCTAAGCAGGAATCAAAACCGAGACTTCTTAGATGGATATTGCTGTTGCAGGAGTTTGACCTGGAAATCCGGGACAAGAAGGGATCTGAGAACACTGTGGCTGACCATCTCTCTCGACTAGAGAAGATGGATGAAACTGATCAGCAGAGACCTATCAAGGACCTCTTTGCAGATGAACACATTCTAGCAGTAACAATGGTGCCGTGGTTTGCAGACTTTGCGAACTATTTAGTAGGTAAGGTGATTCCCATTGATTTTAATTCTCAACAGCGCAAGAAATTTCTGCACGATTGTAAGTACTACGTGTGGGATGAACCCTATCTGTATAAAAGGGGGATTGACGGACTGTTAAGGAGATGTGTCCCTGAAGAAGAGCAGGAAAAGGTGTTGTGGCATTGTCATGACTCCAATTACGGCGGTCACTTTAGTGGAGATAGGACTGCTGCAAAAGTGCTCCAATCCGGTTTGTTTTGGCCAACCTTGTTTAAGGATGCTTTTGCCTATGTCAAGAGATGTGACCGCTGCCAACGCACAGGAAATATTGAATTATCCATTGCTTGGCCAACATTGCTTGTCCCTTGAGCCTTTGTAGCCCACCTGGTTTATATTGAATTATCCATTGTTTAAGCCCTGTTGAGCCTTTAGGACAGATCCCATTGTTTTCGGTGACAAACCACATTACAAGCCTAGAGACCATAGGATTATTCCCCAATGTATATTGGAGTTAGGCATTGTTTGTGTATTTGATCATGCAATTGTTCAAGTTTGGGGTTGCTCATGGTACTAGCAACATTTTAAGTTTGGGGTAGGGTGCTAGAGAACAGAAAAAGTTGAGAAGATCACTTTGTGTCAACAACAAAAAAATGTGTGCAAAAGAGAAGCATGTAAATTAAGCTGATTCTGCAGCTCGAAAAAAAAAAGAATTAAAATGCTTCAAGACATAAGTTGTGATCGGTATTTCTTTTGTGTGATACAATTCTCTAGCCCCTTAAGGTTATTTTGTGTGTATTATTGGGTAGACCAGTAGGAAGATGCTTAACTCCAAAATTTTTGTTGAAAGCCTACTTTCCAAATGATCCCACCTGTAACCTCAGCCCCGTTATAACCCTAAAAAGTCCTTAAAAGTGTGTACATAATATTGACTTTGATTGATGCTTAGAAACTTTTCAAGCTTATGGCAATTCATAGTTTGCATGTGATTGAGTGGAAACCCGTATCAAACCTTTGCGTGGAGTTGTGAATCGAAGGAGAGAACTGGCCGGCTAGCCCATTACATGGCTGGCAAGGTGTTGAACTTTTGGTATTGCTGCTTGGTTATGTGATTGTTACTTTGCTGTAGTCGTCAATGTTGCAGGTAAATTCCTTGAGGACAAGGAATGATTTAAGTTTGGGGTTGTGATGACACCTTGTCATTACGTAATTTATTAAGAGTTTTTGTTAGTTTTATCATCTTTTGTCAGCATTTTGAGACAGTTTGAGGTACAAAAGAGCAAGAAATCATCAGAGCCTGAAGTGACTGCATCGTGGCACGATTTCTTAACCAGAGAAGAGATCAAATCATGCCTACAGAATCGTGTCACGATTGCATAATCGTGTCACGATTGGGAGATCAGTTTGCGCAATCCTTGGGAGTTTTAATGAAGGATCGTGTCACGATTGCTGGCATCGTGTCACAATTTTGCGATCAGAATTTCCTATTTTAGCTGATTCGTTTTCAGAAACAAGGGTTCGAAAACTTGGAGAATAGAAGCGCGATTTTGAGAGCAAAGAACTGAAGCGGTGGCTACCCCATCCAACTCACAGTCAGTTTTTGTATGTTCTTATGTTCTTATTGATTAAGCTATTTTGTAATTCAATTATGAGTAGCTAAATTCTCCATTGTTAGGGATGAGAATAGCTAGATGATGACTCTTGTTTTGTAACCCTAATCTGATCTTTGAATGAATTTATTGAATCATGTTTTCTTATCTTTGTGCTTAATGCTTTTATTGATTGATCATCTTTAAATTGTTGTAGGATTCATATTGTGAAACAGAAGTGGAATTTATGAATGCTTAAGATAAGAAATTCTCGCCTTTGTAATCTAGGAATAGATACAAACCCTTGAAACCGTTTATTAATTCATGTCCGTTCATGCTTAATTCTGAATTGTAAAACTTGCTAAGGAATTAGGGTTTACTTTAGAATTAAAGTTTTTGTCGCTAAGGAATTAGGGCAAGATTAATTAAGAGAATTAGGTCGTGATTCATTAAATGAGTTCAATGATCGTTGGTTAGGTAATTAACCTGAGTTCGGAGTCTAGTGAAGCTCATCCCTGACAAGCTTCTTATCTCTTAATTTCAAACCAATTTATTTTACGCACTTTTCGTTATTTGAAATTAAACACACTTCGTACCCTTTTGTTCACTTGAGTAATCAAAATTACATTCGATTCGTTAACGCAGTCCTTGTGTTCGACACTCGGTTTACCGTTTTAAACTTTACTACTTGAACGATTTCGTACACTTGCGAAAATCGCCATCAGGAATGACATTAGAAGATTAGTTAATAATGCTTAATCCTGACATTACAATCACTCCATTCATGTTTCATTTCTTATATTGTACATATCAAAACACATGTTTAAACAAATTCACTTTCTACACTCAAAACATTACTTGCAATACTTATTTTTGAGGTCGCTAAAATCAACTCATCAATTCTACCATAGAACTCGTGTAATCTTACTTTTGTTTTAAATAATTTTTCTTGTTTTTATTTACTTTGTTCTTTATTTTTATTTGGTAGCTCATCACTATGACGAGTGAGTAGTCTTTCTTTTTCTTGGAATCATGAAAAGTAGTCTTATAACAAACTTTGTATAATCTCTTTTTTTTGCTAAGGGAATTCAAAACCTTAATATAACCTTATGACTTTTCAAAATGGATTATGGTATGATTGTTAGAACTTGGCTAATCAAGAAATTGATATGAGCACGTCAAACCAAACAATCATTACTCGTTGATATCAACGAGGTAACCAAAGTTGATGTTGATAATGAAAGATCTTAGACATCATAGTTCACTAAAATCTTAGGCAATGATCGAGTACCGAAAGGTGAAGGTAGTTCGTAGACTTATAAGGCCATACAAAGTGTTCGAAACATGAGAATAAACTAGGAGGTTTTGGGATGTAATGGGTAATCAAGCTTAATATATGGGTCGAGCTGATTTGGAAATCATTAGAATAGGAAGCCATGTTGGTGAGACACTTCTTTTATTACTAGAGATAGATTAAATGAGACTTTAGATATTACCTCATCCTTAGGCTTGTTTCCCAGTGCAAAAGAAATGAGTAGGATTGAGAATGTTCGTTATAGTGATGAACTCCAATGATTCCAAGGTATTTTTAATCATTTGCATATTTTCAATCAATCTTTTGTCTTTCATCTACAAAAAACCAAAAACACTTTTCAATTACATACTTATGAGAAAAAGGTAACCTTGTGATTCATAAGTCTATATGGATACGATACTCTTTTTATTACGAGGACAATCTCGTACACTTACGGGAGTGTCACTAATCCCCTCTAGATTTTTTACGAAACAAGATTTTTCAGAAAAAATGGAGTGAATGGGGTATTATGGTCGTAACCCCCGTTACGAGTGACTATAATGTACCCTGTTGTTTGTAGTGGATTTGGTTCTTTTGGTGTATTGGCATTTTGGTCTCTGTTCTTCAACTTTCCTTTTAATTTTACCCTTATGACAACTTCAAATCTACAAAACAAATTTATTAGAAGACAAATAATGTGGGTTGCCTCCTACAAAGCACTTTTTTAAGTTCTTTAATTTGACCTTTGTTGGTAGGGTTTTAGGGTGAAATTTGGAGAAAGGGTTTCTTCTTTATAGACTCATCTGATTGAAATCCTCACTTTCAAGGTGTTTTATTCATAGTCCTTTACTTTGGTTAAGCCAAGAATGTCATCCCAAAATTAAGGTAATTCGCTTCCAGCCACAAAAAAGATTGAAGCGAAATTTTTTCATGAAAATGGTGAATAATACCCCTTTTTGTTGGAAAACTCGAGCATTTCTTTTAGGCCAAATTACCCAGACATAAGCTAGCCAAATCAAGTGACGAACTGAGGAGATAGTTTCTGAGAAACCACCCAGTGATTCAAATTGTAGAAGATGATATGAAACACATGTCAGATTAACCGTAGTAATGCCTAGCCAGTTATTAATATCAAACCAGTTCTTCCTGAAAAACTCACAAGATAGAAAAAGATGGTCCACATCCTCCAAAATGCCACAACCACCCGCAAAAAACTACGCGTTTAGCTGAAGAATCTGCCTCCTGATTAAATTATATGTTGTTGGAAAACGGTTTTGAAGAAGTCGCCAAGCAAAGAGGGTGAATTTCAGAGGAGCCTCTTTATGCCATATTATGTTTGTATGATCAGTAGTAAGGTTGTGATCCGTTGTGAGCAAGTAGTTGTAAGCACTAGAAACATTGTAATTTTTTTATTCGTTCAATTGCCATACCACTTGTCAGCCACATCACCCTGCAAAACAAAATAATGTAATAACTCGCATCACTCCCTTACTTGTTCTTCCTCCCAATCCTACCACCTACGCTGCCAATTCCATGCCTCACCATCCTCATTCCAACCTAAAGTGTTCATATCCTCCACCATCACCATCTTATTATTAGCAAGATAAAAAAGAAGACTAAATCTACTCTTCAAAATCCCTTCTTCCAACCAAGGATCCCACCAAAACAAGGTATCAACGACGTCTCCCACCTTGCACCATAAATTATCGTCAACCCATCTTCCAACTCCCACACCACTCCCACCTCTAATACTATTCAAATTATTCCACCAAACTGAACCTCCTCTCCCACCATCACCAATACAACCTCCCTTTTTTCTATACCTCGTGGCTAAAACTCTAACCCACAAACTCCCAAGCTCCCCCGTTAACCTCCAACACCATTTACCAAGTAATGCCAAATTGAATTCCCTAATCTTCCTTACCCCTAACCCGCCATTCTCCTTTTTTAAGAAAATATTATCCCAATTAATCCAAGAGATTTTCCTAATTTCCTCACCTCCCCCCAAAAAACAATTAAAAATAGATTTTATAAAGGAAATGATACTTGCAGGAGTCTTGAAGAAGGAAAGAAAATAGACCGGTAGAGAGAACATGACAAACTTCAGAAGAATCAACCGACCACTCAAAGAAAGGTTTCTACTCTTCATCCCGACAATCTATTTTTTATTTGATCAAGCAAGGGATACTAGAAATTCAATTTATGGGACTTGCCACCAATAGGTAACCCCAAATAAAGGAGAGGTAAACGACCCATTCTGCAGTTCAAAACCGAGGCTACATTTGTCAACCATGAATCAGGAACATTGACACCAACAAGCAAACTCTTATGGAAATTAAACTTAAGACCTGACGTTGCCTAAAAAAGGATAAGTAAAGCTTTTAAAGCTCTAATGTTCGCCCAACTTTTGACTCCCACTAATAATGTATCATCAACAAATTGTAAGTGGGAAATTGAAACATCATTTCTTCGACCTACCTTGTAGCCCGAATAATAATCGCCATCCACTAAATCTTTCATCATAATATTAAGATCTTCAACACCGATTAAAAATAGGAAAGACGAAAGAGGATTGCCTTAATGGAGCCCTCTTTCAAATTTGAACTCATCAGTGGGGCTCCCATTCACTAGAACTGAAGTTGAAACAGTACTAACACATTCCATAATTCACTTACGCCACAAAGTTGGGAAATTCATTTTTATCATAACAGCTTCAAGATGTCTCCAATCAAAAGACTTAAAAGCTGTCTCAAAATCAACTTTAAATAATAACAATTCTTTTTTCAAACGCCTAACATAGTCGACCAACTCATTTGCTATCAGAATCCCATCAAGGATCTGTCTACCTTGAACAAAAGTTGACTGAGGTTTCGATATAAAACTTTCCATAACGCTACGCAATATGTTGCCCATCACCTTAGCCAACACCTTATACAAGCTCCCCACCAAAGAAATTGGCCTAAAATCTGTCAGACGTTGAGGGCTTTCTACCTTAGGGATAAGAGCTGTAAAAGTACTATTGATACCTATTGATACCTTTTGCCAACTTTCCATTCCTTTGGAATTCAGAAATATAGCATATAAAATCACCTTTAAGGTCCTCCCAAAAATCCTTAATAAACCTAAAATTGACACCATCTGGTCCATGACTTTTTGTAACTGTTGCAATCCTACACCGCCTGTTTCACCTGGTTAAGTGTAAAAGTTATAGTTAAATCACCGCACTAAGTCAAATTAAGAGATTTAAAAATAATATTATCAACTTCCGACCTAACCACTGAACCTGCTTGAAAATGAGTAGCAAAATGGTTGAAACTGTGCCTCTGACACCCTCAACACCTTCAACTTGAGACCCATTTACAGATATCGAAACAATAGTATTAGATCATTTCCTGGTGGACATGATTTCGTGAAAAAACTTAGAATTAACATCACCTTCTTACATCCAATTTATTCAGGATTTTTGCCATTGCATGCTGGTATTGATTTTTGACAAGGAAAACGAATTTGCTGATAGAGAATGTAGTTCCTGAACCTCTTCCACCTCTAAATCATACTCCTCCCCTTTATCATCAAGAGAAGAAATATGACCATGTAAATCACTAATATGACCTTCTAAGTTTTGAGTATGATTCAGATGCCAAGTTTTCAGCCTACCTTTAATCATTTTGAATTTTTTCGTTCAGCACACAACCACCCCAAACTAACACTTGGAACGAAAGCAACTGATCCTTGATAAACTGACTATAACCCGGAAGATCTGACCAACATTTTAACATACGTTGCAGGCACATGCCTCAATTTTCGTCATAAATAGATAATAAAATTGGACAATGGTTAGAAAGGCCGCGGAGAAGAGTCCTCTAAATCATGTTTGGCCATTGAATACACCAATCTTCTGATAATAAAAATCTATCAAGACTGCTCATTGATAAAACCATCTCTCCTATACCAAGTAAAGTAAGAACCACAAAGCGTAAGATAAAAAAAATAATATTATTGTCAATCAGTAACGGAGCTAAAAAATTTGAGTAATGGTGGCAATATCTACATATAAATTTATATTTAATTTTTAAATGTATTATAAAAATATTATAATTAATTTTTGTGGGAGTTTTTTTATTCCATTAATTAAGGGGTGCGTCTAACTTGGACCTCTCAAATTTTGTTCAAAGACACAACTTTACTATTTTTAGTGAAAAGTAATTTTTATAATAACACTACTAGGAAAAACAAAATTAGTGACGGAAAAAATAAAATCTCTCACAAATTCCTTGGTCACAAAATTTAGTGATGAAATTAGAGAGAGATTTCATGTTTTCCGTCACTGATTTTTGTTTTTTTAGTAGTGTAATAAAAAAATAGAAAACATAAATGATATTTTATTTAAATTTATTAAAAATAATAAGATTCACTTTGAATCCAAGTTTATATATATTTTTTTTTTAACAAAAGTGATGCAAGAGCATCACAAATATTCATTAAAAGAAAAGACAAAAGAGTACATGGAAGAAAAAGGGGGACTAGGCCAAGACCTTTTCAAAAAGTGACAAATCTAAAATTGGGCATTCCCAACCTATTCTTAATGTACTCCGGTCTAACAGAGTCAGGGACATCAATCCAAACATCCGTAGAAAAAAGAGACAAAGAAAGACCTAAGTTAGCTAAAATATCTGCACAAGAATTACCTTTTCCAAAAATATGAGTAACAAGGAAATTCATAGAATGAGTTAAAGATAAATAGTTAATCCACCGATTCCTTAAGGACCAAGGCACCAAAGAGGTATTGGAGAAAGCAAGCTCAACAAGTTTAGAATCAGTTTCCAACCAAAAGTAGTTCCAACCTTTGGAATCAGCCATTTCTAAAGCAAACATTGTTGCTGAAAGCTCAGCCATAAGCGCAGAACCAAGACCCAAATTTTGTGCGAAGCAAGCAATACAAATTCCCTCAGCATTTCTAAAGATTCCACCAGCCGAGTCAGAGCTTGAATTATTAATTGAGGCTCCATCAGTATTACCTTTGATCCATTGATTCCTAGGAGGAACCCAAATAACTTCCGTTATGTGCTTTAGGAGGATGGATATCTACCTTGAAAGACTTCAAAATAGTGAATTCTGTAATGTTAGCTGCAGAAGTAAGTCTAGTTTTGTTACCGTAAAGAGATACACTAGATATAATATTGTTGATGGATGATCTCCAATGAATGTACTTGTGATTGTATCTAGCTTGATTTCTTCTATGCCAAATAGTTGCAAAAATGTTAATCAGACATGATGTAATAACTAACTTGCACTGGGGTGTCCATTTGTCACAAAGGTGCCATATGTCATTAACAGAAGTAAATTGCAAAAGGGTGTTTAGAATAGTGGCTAACCAAGACCAGATTTTGCATGCAAAAGGGCATTCAAAAAATAGGTGAAAAGAGGATTCTGAGTTGCATAAGCATTATTACAAATAGAGGGAAGGTTACAACCTCTTAGAGAGAGATTTTCATCAGTTGGGATCTTGTTGTGCATCAATCTCCAAACCAACAAGGATCCGGAAGGTGGAATATCAGGATTCCAAATTAAATTGGCCCAAAAAGTACTCTGACCATGATGAGACTTGTAGAAGAAAGCATCTTTTAAAGAGAGATCACCCGAGTTAGAAAGCTTCCAAACCAATCTATCTTTTCTCTGTCTAGTAGGGATAGTAATTTGGTTGATAAACTGAGAAATAGTAGGAAAGGCATGTGTAACTGTATCAGGGATCTTCCATTTATGGTTAAAGATGAAGTCACAGACTTTTGCTGACAGGAGATGAGTGGCATGAGGGGGTAAATTTAAAGAAATTGAAAGGGGGTTACCACACCATGGATCATTCCAAAAATTGATATCGGCCCCATCACCAATCAACCAGGAAGCATTATTGAACAAAGTATGATATTCCTGCTTGGCACTGCTCCAGACAGATGAGAAAATATTATAAGCAATTGGCCTGTTGTTCCTGAGAACTCTTTTTTTTAGTAAGCGGGCCCAGTCTTCATCAGAGTTGAAAATCTCCCAACAAAGTTTCAAGTTGGTTGCTGCATTCAGATCTGTAAGAGATCTTATTCCTAGACCCCCTTCAGAAGATGGAAGGCAAAATTTATGCCAAGCCACAATAACCATCTTTCTATTATTAATGTCTCCGCTCCACAAAAAGTTTCTAATCCATTTCTCAATATCTTTCAATAAAGAAATTGGCCAAGATTATATTGTCATACTATGAATAAGCATACCTTGTACCACTGATTTGATGAGTTGTAATCTGCCTGCAATTGATAAAAGAGAAGCTTTCCAGGCGGCCAATTTTTTCTTGATTCTATCTGCTATGTGTTGAAAGTGAGCTGGCTTTGGTTTCCCCTTGAAGATAGGGACTCCAAAGTAAGTAAAAGGAAGGGAGCCTTTGGTAAAGCCTAACCTGTTGGCTATACTATCAAGCCTAGTATTTGAAATAGATCCTCCATAAACTGTTGACTTGGCAGGGTTAATGACTTGTCCTGAAAGGAGAGCATATCTGTTGAAAAGAGTTTCTAGAGCATTAATACTTGAATTTTTCCCTTTACAAAAAATCATAATATCATCAGCATATAAAGTGTGAGAGGGGACATGCATATCTCTGGTTCCCTTGATCAATTCTAGGCTTCCTTGCTCAACAAGTTTCAATATTCCTCTGCTTAGCACTTCTTCAGCTATACAAAAAAGTAAAGGGGAGAGAGGGTCACCTTTCCTGACACCTCTTCTACAATTAAAGTAACCATATTGCTTACCATTTACTGAGATGGATAAGTGTGCTGATTCAAGGATAGCTTCAATCCAGCTACAGAACTTGTTGTTGAATCCAAAACTCCTTAAAACTTTAATAAGGAAACTCCAATCAATTGTATCAAAGGCTTTTGAGATGTCTATTTTAAAAGCCAGGTTGCCACCAAAAGATTAGTTGTTCAAAAGATAAATAGCTTCTGAGGTCACACATATGCAATCTTTAATGTGTCTCCCTCTGATGAAACCCCTTTGTTCATGTGAGATGATTGATGGCATAATTGAAGCGAACCTATCTGCAAGGATTTTAGTAATGATCTTGAACTTGAAATTGGCCAAAGCAATCGGCCTATAACTTCCGACAGAATCAACATTATCAGTTTTTGGAATCAGAATGATTGTGTTGACATTGTAATTTGGAAGGATCCATCCTGATGTGAAAAATTCCAGGACCGCATTGCAAACATCCTACTGAACTATTTTCCAGAAGGATTGAAAGAAGCAAGCGCCAAAGCCATCTGGACCAGGTGCTCCATCTTTATTTAAATTAAAAACCGCATTTTTTATTTCTTCCCTGGATGGCAAAATAGTTAGCAGGTTGTTTACATCTTCAGTCACTAAAGATGGTATTACTTCCTCCACAAGACTGTCCACCTGCAAAAAATTGTCAGTACAAAACAAATTTTGGTAGTAGTGTGTGATGTGGTTTGCAATTTGCTCTTGATCATTCAATACATTATCACCATCTTTGAGGCTGGTTATAAGTTTTTTGGAGTTTTTGATTTTGGTAAGTTTATGGAAGAATTTGGTATTTCTATCCCCTTCAATGTGCCATTTAACTTTGCATTTTTCTTTCCAAAACATTTCTTCAGTGAGGAGAGCTTTCTCTAAAAGGATTTGAGCATTTTTTTTGTTGTTCAGGAGGGTTTCGATGTGGCCGTTTTGGTCAATTTGTTGTTGTATGTCATGTAAAGCCTTCTCAACACTTTTTAGTTGTATGTGAATGTTACCAAAAACATCTTTATTCCAGGATTTGAGGTTTTGTTTCAGAATTTTGAGTTTTTGGGAGAGAATAAACATTGGGCAGCCAACAATATTAGTGTTCCAGCTATTGGTAACTACTTCTTCACAGTTCGAGTGAGATGTACACATGCTAAAAAATTTAAATTGGGAGGCAAAGGAGTTGGTGGTGTTTGTGAATTCAAAGAGAAGTGGGAAGTGGTCAGATTGATGCTTAACAAGGGTTGAGACAGAAAGAACCTTACAAGTATCTAACCATAGTTGGTTACAGATGACCCTGTCTAATCTTCTTTCAGTTAGCCTATTTCCAATTCTACCATTAGACCAGGTAAAATGAGCACCTGCAGTAGGGAGATGGATCAATTGATAAGCATCAGTCCAATTGTTGAAATCCTCTATAGGGGCTCTAGAGGGGAGATGCGCCCCTATGTGCTCATGAACACCAGTTATTGTGTTGAAATCACCTAAGAAGCACCAAGGATGAGTGTGTTGGCTTTGAAGATTATTAAGTTTATTCCATAATTGCCTTCTTTTTCGATAGCAGGTAGAAGCGTAGACAGCAGAGATCACAAATGTAGCATTGTTATCAATCAGGGAAAATGTGACTTGGTGATCATCAAAATCTAGTATAGTGGGGTTAAGGTTCAAAGAACAAATACACCAAAATCTAGTATAGTGGGGTTTGGCTTGAGAGTGTTTCTATTGTTAAGTTGGAATAGCTTAAAACCGAGTTTGTAAAGCCAATTGCCAGGAAACTTTGAAAAATCTAACCATGGTTCAGAAATAAAAATAAGATCGGGTTTGTGTGTAAGAATTAACCTCTTAAGAGCCAGCCTTGATGGGGAGTTGGCTATTCCCCTTATATTCCAATAGATCATCTTCATCTAAAAGGTTTTTGGGAGACAACCTTTAGCCTGGTATGATACTTACTCCCACCTGGAGCATTTGCTTTCTGTTGTGCTTTCTTTTTTCCTCTGTGTGTGACAAGCTTAAAGCATGACTCTTCCAAATTCTGCTGGTCCTCTCTTTGTAATGCTTCATCAATTGCTTTTTCTTGTTCCATTTTTTCAGCCAGCAATCGATCTTCCTCTAACTTCATTTGTTCTTCATCCTTTTCAGATAAATTGGCCCAAGATTTGTTTAAGAAGTGCATATCCTTCTGTATTCTTTCTGGTGTGTTTTGTGGTAAGTCTTGGTTTGTGGTTTGTGATGAGGTATCGTCCAAGTTTACCTGAGTGGCATCTACAAAATCAGATGCATCTGAGCTCTCATCGCTGTCCAGGTTGAAATTCTGCCGAAGCAGGATTGTTCCAGCATGCTGTGATGTCTCTAAAGGAGTTGGCAAGGCTTCAAATCTTGTAACAGGGTTGTTTCTTTGTTTTGGGCTATTGTTTGTGTTTGTTACTGGTTGCTGGTCCGGGACACTTTCCATTGCGCTTTCACCTAGTTTTTCTACATCAGTGTTCAGTTTTTCTGTTTCAGCCTCTAGATTCACCGGAGCACTTTCCTTTTGTTTTACTTCCCAGTTCCCTTGCTGCCTAGCATTAATCTGAACCGACTCTTTTCCATTTCTTCTATTATTGTTGGCTTCCTTTGGTTGCATTCCCTGGTCCTTAGACCTCATTCTCCTACAGTTGTCAACATTATGTCCCACACAGTTACAAAAGCTACAAAAATCCGGCAGATTTTCATATTCAAAATCCACATAAAACGTGAATCCTTTTCTCTCGACAAGAACATAATGCTTTAATTCTTTTGTGAGATCAATATCAATTAGGACCCTCACAAAATGACCAAAAGTACGTTCGAACATGCTTTTACTTGTAACTGAATCGGTGCACAGAGGAGTACCTACACTACTAGCGATAGCGAATAATATCTTTGGTCTCCAATATTCCTGAGGCAAGCCGTAGATCCTCAACCAAACCTGGGCAGACGTGTTCGTTTGAGCGTACAGATTAAAATTAGTGGTCCAGGCGAATAACTTCAACAAACCTGGATTTAAGTTCCATGAACCCACACTTCTGACACTTCTGGCATGCTCAACGCTCGAGAACGAGAACGAGTAGTATCCTTTGCCAATAGAGGTGGCTCCCCATCGACCTAGGGATTTCCAAACAGGTTTCAGCTTTTCTCTCAAGGCAACAACAGTGATTGGGTTTGAACCCTTTGGCCAATAGATGCGAGTGTGTAGGTTATGTTTACAGGTTTGTAAACCGATTTCATATTCTTCCTCAGGAATGGGAATCGCAAAAGAACTACCCTTGACAATCGGTTTGTGAAGCTGGCTTTGTGGGATATCACAAATGTTACTCAAAGCCTGGGCGAAAGTTTTCTGGTGATTAGGGTTTGGTAGTACAGTGTTTGGAATTGTTTTTGATGCAATCGATGGATGTGGATCGGTGTAGAGCCATGGCCAAGGTATGATGACATCTAGAGAGGACATCTGAGCAGGATTAGTGAAGGCGGTGGCTGGAAGATGGAATGGGTTTAGGAGGCGGTGAACAGTGTATCAGAATCGCAAGAGCAAACATCAAACATTTTTCTGTTCATTTTGATTTCGAAAAGAAGTCAATCCGAGTTTATATTAGACACCTCAAAATTAAGAAAATAAAATAAGTGTTTTAAAAATTACATTACGTGGAATTCTATATTACCTAGGAAAACCTATATATTCTTTTTGGTATGTTTCTCTAAAATTAAAATAAAACAAAAACAAAGGTGGGAAATGAATGGTTTTTTTTTGTTGGTGAACGAAATGAATGGCTTTTATGGGTTATATATTGTTATTGTAACACCCCGCTAATTTCTCAGCAGACTACATTATCAGTTCAACGTGTCAGAAATAAATATTTACGAAGGGTTAATTAATAACGAAGGATACAAAAACTCCCTGGATTATCTCGCACATTATCCCAAGGGCGATGGAGAATATTTAACTGGGCAGCGTTAGCCAACGGAGAAAGAACGGGAAATTATAAGAATTATAAGTTAAGGATGAGGGTAAATTGGTAATTGGCACTTGTGTCTATTTACGGGACAAAAACCCTCATTTTCTCTCATTTCCCCCACTCACTTCTCTCTCTTAAACTTAGACTCCCCTCCTTCTCTCTAAACCTCCCACTCGCCCCTCATCTTCCTCTCACCCAAATCTCCACCAATCTTCACTTAAACCTTGATGTAATCAACATGCAAACACTTCCTTGCAACCCTTGTGTAATAACTTATGAGTATTGCAATGCATTGAAACCCTCTTCTTCTCCATTCCTTCCCTAGGCCGAGCCTCCCTCCCCCTATTTTGGGGTTTTGCAAGATTGGCTTTGGTTTGAGCTTTACATGAAAGAATATTGAGTTGTGGTGATCAAGCTCTGGATGGATGTTTGGAAGTAAGATGTATAAGGAACAACATGGATTGAAGTTAGGGTTTGTGATCAAGTGGAATTGAAATAAAGGAGAAGCAATAAGTTGGGCATAAGCTGTTCTGAAGGTGTCGTAAGTGATTAAGGTGAGTTCCTTTAGATGTTAGTTTCCCTTGGGCTTGTTTGAGTAAGATAATCTAAAATAAGTGATTATGAAGCTTAACTTAATCCCCTTTTGATGATGCATGTCATTCAATTCCTGTTAATCCTTGATTCTAACATGATACTATGGTTTTAATTGAGCCATTGATATGTTACAATTACTACTGGACAACTGGGTATCAAGATTTTGAACATAAATACGATTTCTGCAGTTCTGATGTCTGTCATTTTCGCCGAGCGAGCAGGAGCTCGCCATGGCGAATAGGCAGAGCATTTTCTACTGCCAGACTTCGCTGGAGCGAGGCCATAGCTTGCCTAGGCGAAGCTTCAAACCCAAATCTGGGCAGATGCTTGCCAGGCGAAGCTCATGCTTACCGAGCGAGATTGTCTAGAAATTTTTCTTTTTTTAATACCTGTACAGTACCAATGAACTATGAAATATTTTCGGAATACATTGTTTAAAATACAATCAAGGGTTAACTCCAATTGAACGCATGTGTTGTCTATGAGCGACGAGTAATTTATCCATATGTACATGTAATGAATACTAATCTAGGGTTTAGAGTTTAGATAACTCCAAATCCAGCTTAGCAAATTCATATGATTAGAGATATGCGTTGATGTTGAGAGAGGCATCATGAAAGAACATTAACCACGAGAAAGATTACCAACATCCAAGTAAGTGGCATATGAGAATGATATGCTTAGAACCTTATTTTATAGGTTAAGGAACAGAAGGTTATCCACCCTGATGAATGCATTAGATATGCATATGATTAGAGTAATGTATTAGACATACATATGAATACTTATGACAAGAATCAGACAGAATAGTTATAACAGAATTATACAGACAAATGTGTATATATATGTTGACGAGTTGTGGCTCAGGTATGTGATAAGTGCCTAAATGTTGTTATATTTTGGTACAAATTAAGGCACTTATGTTTACTTGTTGTACAAGTTACCTTAGGATTAGGGCATAAATGTGTTAGAAATGCAATAAATGTGATCCTAAGCCTTACCCCATGTGATTATGCAGGAAATACAAGCTTGAACCTGATTGATGCAAAAGAATGAAGCTTTTCTTGATGCCATCGCTACAAGCGCAGAAGCCATCGCTAGTAGCGAGGATAGGCAGGGATTTCCAGACATCCATCGCTTGAAGCGCAGCATCCATCGCTAGAAGCGAGCTTAGGCAGGGATTATCAGGAGTTCATCGCTTGAAGCGATGAACTGGACGCTTGAAGCAAGCCTAGGCAGGGAATTTCAATGATCCATCGCTTGTAGCGACAGACCTTGTCGCTACAGCGACCAAAGGGGCGGTTTAATGCTGATGGTGACGTGGAGCTCTATGATTGGCCAGTTGATGTCCTCGCTACAAGCGACAGGCTGGTCGCTTGTAGCGAGTGTGCTTTTTCTCAGCATATTTAAGGAATTTTAAGCTCATTTCTTGAGGAGATAGTTTTTTATCAGTTTTAATATTTTCCAGAGCTTAGAATACTTGTTATCTTTGAGAGAGAATAGGCATAGAGGGAGAAAAACTTCAAACAGCAATTTGATTTGGATTGAAGAAGATCTTAAGAAGCTTTGAGACATCAAGCTCTCACATATCTTCATCTTCCTTTCTTATTTTGCAAGAGTTGTCATGACAATGATCAACTAATCTCCTTTGTTGGGATTAATAGGTAATCAATCATCCATGTTGTAAACTTTTGATTATTCAATATATGATTCTAGCAATTTTTATATACCATTGAATTTCTTCTTGCTTTTCAATCTTATGTTTGATTTAAATGTTGTTGAAAAAGACTTTTGAATCTAGGTTTAGAATGATTTTCTATCAAGATAAGAAATTCTAGAAATGGGATTTGGTTTTGATAATTACATTAAAGTATTGGATCGTAAAGCTTTTGAATCGTTTAATAGATTGAGAAATCATCGATTAAACGATACAATCGATCTCACAACGTCATTTGGGAAATCAATGATGTTGTTGAGCAATACGTAATAATGTCATATATAAGAAAACGCTAGAATCCGTATTTGTAATCAATCGGATATAAACGATGTTTGATTGATGAAAGTTAATCCTAACACCTTCTATGTCCTATTACTCTACTATTTATTTATTATGTTTTTAAAATTATGAGTAGTGTAGTATAAAAACAAGTTAAACCCTAACTTAAGACGATAATCGAAGTTGAACGGTTTATGATATCACATTAATCCCTGTGGAACGATATAAAAACGATACTTGCATTCGCAGTACTAAGAAAATGGCGCCGTTGCCGGGAAACAATAGCAAGAATCGGAGAAAGAAGCAACAAGCAAGGAAGAGGCAACAAGAGGAGAGTTCTGTTTCTAGTCAATCATCTAGTCCAAATCCAAGCCAAGAGTTACAAATGGCTGCAACAGGAGATGGTTCAGGAGGTTCTGGGGTGCCATGTACTAATATTTTACGCCGTTTCGCACAATTAGGGAAAACGCCGCGGACTGGCAAGCAAACGGAGATGAAGACGGGGATCTTACAAATCTTATATGCTAATCCATTCTCAGGATTAGACCATGAAGACCCGTTCCAACATCTCACTAAATTCTATGAGATTGCGGGAACCCTTGGTGAGACGGAAAATAACGAGGAGGCTATGTGGATGAGGATGTTTCCACATTCATTGATTGGTAAAGCTAAGGAGTGGTACTTGGACCAACCTCCGACGGTAATGACGAACTGGAACACGCTTGAGGAGAAATTCCTTGAGAGGTTCTTCCCTCAGAATCGTTTCATGGAGGCGAAGACAACCATTGCGGTGTTTTCACAAGGTACAAGTGAAACACTATGTGAAGCCTGGGAGCGTTTCAAGTCAATGCTCAGAAGGTGTCCGAACCATGGATTTGATGAATTAACACAAATTCATCTCTTCCGGAATGGGATGCAACAACAATCCAAGCTATTGCTCGACGCTGCTGCTGGTGGTTCTTTGATGGCCAAGAGCGCCGAGGATGCTGTTGCTATTATAGAGAGAATGGCGTTGAATGACCACCAAGCTCATCACAACCGAAGCCAAAGTCAAAGGAAGGCGGGAATCTTAGATTTGGGAACAAACGATGCGATCCTTGCACAAAACAAGTTGCTCACGCAACAAGTGGAAGAGTTGACAAAGAAAATGGCCAACCTTCCTCAACAAATGAAGGACATCCAGAACGAACAAAGAAGACAACACCAAGTCGCATCTTGCGAGCTTTGTTCGGGAGACCACCCAACCGGATTTTGTCCGCCCCCTACAGAAGAGGTAAGCTATGTTGGTAATCAACCAAGGCCTCAACAATTTCAAAACCAATTCCAAAGCTATCCAAACAACTTCCCGAGAGGGAATAATCCGAATTATGGCCAAGGTTGGAGGGGAGAAGCTGGGCAATACAACCGACAACCTTACCAGAATTATAACCAATATCAACCTCCACAACAAAACCGCAACCAATCCACTGAGGAAACTCTCAATCAATTCATGCAGCAGTCAATGGCCAACCAGAAGAACACTGATGCGTCCATCAAAAATCTGGAGACGCAAGTGGGTCAATTGGCACAACAACTTTCTCAAGCTACTCAACAAGGCGGAACCTTTACCGCCAACACACAAACCAACCCTAAGGATCATGCATCATCATCGAAATGACAATTAAGTCATTTTGATGAGGAAGTCCTTGCAACAAGAGCCAACGAAAATTGCAAGGCAATTGCTACAAGGAGCGGGAAGGTAATTGGCCAAGGTATAGGGGACAATCTTGAAGTAGAGAGAAGGGTTGTTGAGAATGAGGTGAAGGAGAACGATGATGATGAAGGACGTGAGGAAGAGACGGAAGATGTACATATAGAGGATGTAGTTGAAAAAAATAATAAGGATGTAGTTGAAAATGAGAACATTGTATGGAAGAAGGATGTGGTGAAGGAGAAGGGCAAGAAGCAAGAAATAGTGAAGAATGCACCAACACCACACCTACCTTACCCAACTACACCAGCCAAAAAAGAGAAAGAAAGGCAGTTTGCTAGGTTCCTTGAAGTATTCAAGAGGTTACAAATCAATATACCGTTCTCGGAAGCCCTAGAGCAAATGCCGACGTATGCCAAGTTCATGAAGGAAATCCTTTCCAAGAAGAGGAGGTTTAATGAAGAAGAAACAATTTTGCTAGACGCGAATTGTAGTGAAATCATCCAGAACACATTGTCAAGAAAGAAGAGAGATCTGGGCAAAGTTACACTGCTCGTATCCATTGGCAATGTAGATGTCGGCAAGGCACTCATTGATTTGGGTTCAAGCATCAACCTAATTCCACTATCCGTTGTCAAAAGGATAGGTGATATAGTTGTGAAGAGAACCAACTTAACCTTGCAATTGGCCGACAAATCCTACACTCGTCCATTGGGAATTGCTGAAGATGTGTTGGTGAAAGTCGACAAGTTCTTGTTCCCCGTCGACTTTGTAGTGATGGACATTCCGGAGGATGATGATGTGCCACTACTTCTTGGGAGAACTTTCATGCAAACGGCACGGATGATGATTGATCTTGACGGAGGCTTAATGAAAGTCCGTGTGGATGATGAAGAAGTCAATTTCAACATCCATGAAGCAATGAAGTTTCCTAGTGATAAAGCTGCGTGCTTCAAGATGGATGCAACGGAAGAATTGATAGTTGATACGAGAAACCAGTTGCATGACTTGACTCATCTTGAAAGAGTACTGACAAACGCACTAAGTATCCTAGGAGAAGAAGATGAGCTAGAGCTTGAAGAGTGTTTGAAGGAGCTCGATTCGTTGAAGGAAATTCCTCCTCACAAAGCCAAAATCGAGGAATTGATGAATGAAGCTAAAGTAGAAGAAGTGAAACCGGAGATGAAGATATTGCCCTCACATTTGAAGTATGTGTTTCTTGATCAAGAGGGTACCAAACCGGTGATCATTAGTAGCTCCTTGTCAAACCATGAAGAAACAAGATTGGTCGAAGTTTTGAAGTCCAACAAGGAAGCAATAGGTTGGACACTATCCGACTTGAAAGGGATAAGTCCTTCCTATTGCATGCATAAGATCATGATGGAAGAGGATTATAAGCCGGTAGCACAACCTCAAAGACGGCTAAACCCAAACATGAAAGAAGTAGTCCGGAAAGAAGTAGTGAAGCTACTAGAAGCCGGCATGATATATCCGATCTCGGATAGCACTTGGGTTAGTTCGGTTCAAGTTGTCCCTAAGAAGGGAGGTATGACGGTTATCACGAACGAGAAGAATGAGCTCATACCGACAAGAACCGTGATCGGTTGGAGGATGTGTATTGAATACCGGAGGTTGAACAAAGCAACTAGAAAGGATCATTTTCCTCTACCATTTATGGATCAAATGCTAGAGAGGCTGTCAGGACAAGCTTTCTACTGTTTCCTTGACGGGTATTCGGGTTACAATCAGATATCGGTGAATCCAGACGATCACGAGAAGACTGCATTCACATGTCCTTTTGGGGTATTTGCATATCGACGCATGCCGTTTGGTTTATGTAACGCTCCAGCAACATTTCAACGATGCATGCAAGCCATCTTTGCAGACTTGATAGAGAAAAGCATTGAAGTGTTCATGGACGACTTCTCAGTTTTCGGGTCATCATTTGATTTATGCTTGAAGAATCTGGACACGGTACTGAAACGGTGCAAGGAAACCAACTTGGTGCTCAATTGGGAGAAGTGTCACTTCATGGTAACCGAGGGTATAGTCCTTGGTCACAAGATCTCCTCCAAGGGTATTGAAGTTGATAAAGCTAAGGTCGACGTGATAGGAAAACTTCCACCACCAGTCAATGTCAAGGGAATCCGAAGTTTCCTAGGCCATGCCGGGTTCTATCGGAGATTCATCAAAGACTTCTCAAAAATCGCAAAGCCATTGAGCAACTTGCTCAACAAAGATAAGTATTTTGATTTTGATATTGATTGTTTAAATGCTTTTAATAGTTTAAAGGATAGCTTAACATCCGCACCCATAATCACCGCACCAAACTGGACATACGATTTTGAACTTATGTGCGATGCAAGTGATTATGCGGTAGGCGCGGTGTTAGGTCAACGCAAAAACAAAATTTTTCATGCTATACACTACGCAAGTAAAGTTTTAAATGACGCACAAGTCAATTATGCTACCACTGAAAAAGAATTACTTGCCATAGTGTTCGCATTAGAAAAATTTCGTTCGTATCTCATTGGTTCAAAAATTGTTATCTGGACTGACCATGCAGCTATCAAGTACTTAATTACCAAATCCGACTCAAAGCCGAGACTCATCCGTTGGATGTTGCTACTCCAAGAGTTTGATTTGGAGATTAAGGATAAGAAGGGGACTGAGAACCTAGTAGCTGATCATCTGTCAAGATTGGTGAACAATGAGATAACGAAGAATGAAAGGGACATCCTTGAAGAGTTCCCGGATGAACAGTTGCTTATGGTGCAAGAAAGACCATGGTTCGCGGACATGGCCAATTACAAAGCAACGGATTTCATACCGGAGGATTACACATGGCAAATGAAGAAGAGGTTGTTGAGAGACGCCACTCAATTCATTTGGGACGACCCGTACCTCTTCAAGATTGGAGTAGACCACTTAATAAGAAGATGTGTTGCAAGAGAAGAAGCCAAGGACATCATGTGGCACTGTCACAACTCGCCATATGGTGGTCATTACAGTGGAGAAAGAACTGGAGCAAAAGTTCTTCAAGCTGGCTTTTATTGGCCCACCTTGTTCAAAGACTCATATGAACATGTGAAAGAATGCGAGAGTTGCCAGAAAACCGGAGGGATTTCAAAGAGGAATGAAATGCCTCTACAAAGTATCCTTGAAGTCGAAGTCTTTGACTGTTGGGGTATTGACTTTGTAGGGCCATTTCCATCTTCTTTGAACAACGAGTATATTCTGGTGGCTGTTGACTATGTGTCAAAGTGGGTAGAAGCAATAGCATCTCAGAAAGCCGATAGCAAGACGGTGGTCAAGTTTCTGAAAAGAAACATCTTTTCCCGATTTGGAACTCCAAGAGTGCTAATAAGTGATGGAGGTTCTCACTTCTGCAATCAACAGTTAGAAAAAGCACTTGAGCACTATGGAGTAAAGCACAAGGTAGCTTCACCATACCATCCACAGACCAACGGTCAAGCCGAGGTATCCAACCGTGAAATCAAACGGATACTTGAGAAGACCGTGTCATCTTCAAGGAAGGATTGGGCGATGAAACTGGACGAAGCGTTGTGGGCCTATAGGACCGCATACAAAGCTCCTACGGGTTTCACACCATTCCAGTTGGTGTATGGGAAAGCATGCCACTTGCCGGTCGAGTTGGAGCACAAAGCGTTTTGGGCGCTCAAGTTTTTGAACTTTGATCAAGAGCAAGCTGGGGAGAAGAGAAAGCTTCAGATGCATGAGTTGGAAGAAATGCGTGACCAAGCCTATCAGTCAAGCAAGCTTTATAAGGAAAAGGTTAAACGGTATCATGACAAGAAGATCATGAAGAGGGAATTCAGGCCTGGTCAAATGGTGTTGCTATTCAATGCAAGGCTACGACTATTTCCGGGTAAATTGAAGTCCAAGTGGTCCGGTCCGTTCATGATAAAGGAAGTAAAACCTTATGGAGCTGTGGAACTCGAGGATCCTATCACCAAGTCGACATGGACAGTGAATGGACAAAGGCTTAAGCCATATTTTGGAGGTGAAGTCGTTCGGCACACGACGACGATTTCACTCATCGATTCTTATGCGTAAGCGAATCAGGCGTCGATCTAATGACGTTAAACAAGAGCTTGTTGGGAGGCACCCCAATTTTGTAAGTATGTTGTGTTTTTAGTGTTATTTTACTTCTGTTTAGTTATTTATGCATGTTGGGATAGTGGCTAGAACTCAAAAATTTATTTTTCTGTTTCCTGTCATGGTCGCTACAGCGACCAACTCATCGCTGTAGCGATGGAATTTACACTACGTCGCTGTAGCGACGCACTTGTCGCTTGTAGCGACAGTTTTTGCACTTGCGCTTGTAGCGCCACACCACGCTTGTAGCGATGGGCTTTTTGCCTGTCGCTGTAGCGACGGATCGCGCGCTTGTAGCGAGCGTATCAGAAAACAGTTTTATAATACCCAGGCCACTCCTGTCGCTTCAGCTACCTCCCAACCACTTTCATTAAGTGTCCTAGCCGTTTAAACTTATATTTTCGCATCTGTAACATACCATTTCCATTCCAATTTATTTTTGCATTTTCTCTCTCTTTCCATTTCTGCAATTCTGCAAAATTTCACTCTGTACTTGTGTTTAATCCACATCAACAACACTTCAGGTATGTGATTCGTCCCTCTCTGTCACTATTTAGAAGCTTGTTTCTGCTTAATGGTGCCTGCATGCTGATTTCACAATTTAGGGTTTTAGGGTTTTACCAAATTTGAACTTAACTCATACCCTGTTGATTACCCATTGTTATACATAGTTTAAGCTGTTGTAAATGAACGAAAATCACCTAGAAAACTTCCCTTTAATCCTTTTGTTCATAGGATTCGTTTTTTTTGAAAAAACCTTTGTAAAAATTCAAAATAAATTAGGGTTTTTGAGGATTTAGGAAGTTTAGGTGATTGTTAGTCATTTATTTTAGCTTTAATGTTAATTTCGCATGCTACAACCAAGTTAAAATCAGAAAAAAAACATGATTTTTGAAAATGGGTTTCCTCGCTAGAACAGCGCTTGTAGCGCAGGAAACTGACATTTTCTGGGTTTCGTCGCTACAGCGACCAAGCTGTCGCTTGTAGCGAGCGAACCAAAAATTTGTTTTATTTTTGTTTTGATTGAAACTTGACTTGTGTCCTACCTGATTTTCATCTGTTTTAAATCATTTTGTAGGAATGGCACCTAAAACCTCGTCTAAACGTCAAAGGAATGTTGAGAGCTCGTCGTCAAGACCAAGAGCCAACATTCCACCACATGACGCAAGTCGTTTTCTGAGCTTCAGAAATCAAGAAAGGTACGAAGAGCTGAGAACAAGAAGAATTTGGGCTGAGAAGCAGTTCCAAATTTCTGAAGAGGGGGAGTATGGAGGCTTAGCAGCCATGATTAACGAGAGGAAGTGGGGGATTCTTTGCACGCCACCCAGGAGGATTAATTATGACATCGTGCGCGAAATCTACGCGAACGCGATCCCCTCTGATCCATCTGATGAGTTTACATGGACTACCTACGTGCGAGGGCGCACCATCAGGTTTGATCGCATGTCCATCAACGCGTATTTGGGCAAGCCTCTGGAGCTAGTTGATGAGGAAGAAGATAATCCGCTTGCACCCACTGCGCTTTGTGATTTCTGTGAGCATCAGAGGAGTGGTGAATGGGATCACGAGAGCATTGCACACGATATCTTCCAGGAGGGGAAGAGTTATGATTTGAGTAGGGCTTCGGGTAAGCCTTTCCGAGCATTTCGTGATGACATGACCACTGAGGCTCAGGTAATCCTTACCCTTATTTTATATAACATCCGCCCCAAATCTCACACCTCTTCCACCACCTTAGATGTGACCCCTCTTGTTCATTATATCCTCACTCAGCGTCAGGTTGACGTTGCTAGGCTGATAGCAAATGAGATGAGGATAGTAGCTGAGAGTGGTATATTACCCCCGGGCAAACCAAAATGCCCTCTGACTTTTCCCGGGTTGATCATGGGACTATGTAGGCGAGCTAGAGTGCACATGCCATCACAGGTTGATGAGGAAATTAAGAACCCTATTGATGATAGATACATCAATAGGTACTGCTCTACACCTGCACCTGTTGCCCCACCTCATACCTCAGTTGGACCATCATCTTCAGCCGGACCTTCTCATGCACCACCACCACCACCTCAGCATACTAGCCACCCTTGCCACCCGACCATTCCACCACTGGACTTCTCGAGTTGGGATTCTGCTACTGTGAGCTCTTTTCTGTTGGCGCAGAATGCGTCAAATCACCGGGCACTTACTACGATTCAGAGCCATCTGCACGACAGTGGCCAAAGCCCGTGGACACCTGCTTTCTTCTCTGAGCACATCGCTTGGCCTGGGGACAGGCCATTCTTTCCAGGAGGGGCAGCTGCAGCTGATGCTGGTGATCAGGATGCTGGTGATGAGGGTGATGACGACGCTGATGTGGATGATGATCTGGATGATGACTCCTCAGCTGCTACAAATTCTATTGATCGCATGGCAGCTGACCTGATAGACTCTGAGGACGACATGGATTCAGACTCAGATTGATGATGCAGAGCTGCAGATCTTGATTTGTTTTCTCTTTCGTTTTATTTATTCAGCTTTGTACTTTAACATTTTTATTTATGCTTTGTACTTTGATTATGTTTCTTTTGTACCATGGATGATGTACCTTTTTGGTTTAAGTTAATTATGTTTATGTTATTTATTTTGGGTATAACATGTTAGTATAGTTTATATTCTAGTTATGTTTTGTTATTTATTTTTGGTAAAATTTTTTTGGAATGATCCCAACAAATTTTGAAAGAAAGATGAAAGATTCAAAAGCCAATGCTTGAACTGTGAATCATCTGAGTGATAATGATAGAATGAGTGTTAAAGCGCGCAGCTAAGGTACTCGTTTTCTTGTTTTTCTAGGTATATTCTTTAATGTGAATAAGTTCTTTACACACACAAGTTAATTTATTCAGTTTTTAAGCAAGCATGTGTTTAGTTTTGAACCAATATAGAACTAGCAAAAAATGTGAGGAATCCTCAACCATTGTATATATATGCAGGAGACCAATATCATGTTTAACTCAGTTAGATTATGTTAAATCTGTTGTTGTTTTAAATTGTATAAGAGCATTGAAATGATCAAGGCAATTTTTTGAAATTGAGAGAAATACTTGACCAAATGAACCTACCCTGTGAGATGTGTGAGTATCTGTTAACCCATCTGAGCCTAATGGAATCAGAATTGTTAACTGTGGACTGTCAATTTAATAAGCTCATCTGCTTATTTAAATTGCCGGAGTTTGTAAAAAAAATTCAGTTCATAGTTAACTCTTTATTAAATTCTGATAGTTGTTTTCTTTTGAACCCTTATCCATCGTTTTTATTGACCTTTGCCATAACGATAAAGGAACATTCGATTAGGGTATCATTGAAATAAGTTGGGGAGAAAGGGAGGTTTTATTTATGTCAATGTAAGGGTGAATGTGTTAATTGATCTTGACAACAAGAAAAAGAAAAGAAATAGAAAAGAAAAGAAAAAAAAAAAGAAAAGCAAACCAAGAAAAAGAAAAGAGAAAAATGAAAAGGTTTGCAAGATTTCAAAGAAAAAGTTGTCAAAGATCAATCAAGAATAGAAAAGTTGGAAATTCACCAAGTGTTGTATTGGAAAAAGAAGGAAGTGTAATTAGATTGAATGTTTCCTTTTGCTTGGCCATTTGAATTCAAATATCCCACATATGACAATTCTTTTGTAGCCTAGCCCAATTACAACCCTTAAAGACCTTTTGATCAATGCCTTTTATGCTTTTGGAAATGATAATTAGATAGACACATAATGTGATTGTATGTTATCATGTTTATTGGATGAGTGTTCATAACCCTTACAAATGATTTCAATTGTTCATATACTTTATATAGAAGTGTGTTAGGTTTGGTTCAAATTTAAACATGTTGCTTGTTTAGGATTGTATGATTTAATTCCTTGTGTTTAGAACTAGTTCACATTTATAGAATGTATCTTGTTTAATGAGAAACTGGACTTTAGCTTGCGCAATCACATTTGAATCACTCATTGGATGTTTAATTCTTCGCACGTTTGAATCCTTTGCTAAGTGCTCAATACTGTGGTTTTAAAGCTATGAAAATTTCCTTTTGTTCTTTGGTTTGAGGACAAACCAAAATGTAAGTTGGGGAGAGTTTGATAAGTGCCTAAATGTTGTTATATTTTGGTACAAATTAAGGCACTTATGTTTACTTGTTGTACAAGTTACCTTAGGATTAGGGCATAAATGTGTTAGAAATGCAATAAATGTGATCCTAAGCCTTACCCCATGTGATTATGCAGGAAATACAAGCTTGAACCTGATTGATGCAAAAGAATGAAGCTTTTCTTGATGCCATCGCTACAAGCGCACAAGCCATCGCTAGTAGCGAGGATAGGCAGGGATTTCCAGACACCCATCGCTTGAAGCGCAGCATCCATCGCTAGAAGCGAGCTTAGGCAGGGATTATCAGGAGTTCATCGCTTGAAGCGATGAACTGGACGCTTGAAGCGAGCCTAGGCAGGGAATTTCAATGATCCATCGCTTGTAGCGACAGACCTTGTCGCTACAGCGACCAAAGGGGCGGTTTAATGCTGATGGTGACGTGGAGCTCTATGATTGGCCAGTTGATGTCCTCGCTATAAGCGACAGGCTGGTCGCTTGTAGCGAGCGTGCTTTTTCTCAGCATATTTAAGGAATTTTAAGCTCATTTCTTGAGGAGATAGTTTTTTATCAGTTTTAATATTTTCCAGAGCTTAGAATACTTGTTATCTTTGAGAGAGAATAGGCATAGAGGGAGAAAAACTTCAAATAGCAATTTGATTTGGATTGAAGAAGATCTTAAGAAGCTTTGAGACATCAAGCTCTCACATATCTTCATCTTCCTTTCTTATTTTGCAAGAGTTGTCATGACAATGATCAACTAATCTCCTTTGTTGGGATTAATAGGTAATCAATCATCCATGTTGTAAACTTTTGATTATTCAATATATGATTCTAGCAATTTTTATATACCATTGAATTTCTTCTTGCTTTTCAATCTTATGTTTGATTTAAATGTTGTTGAAAAAGACTTTTGAATCTAGGTTTAGAATGATTTTCTATCAAGATAAGAAATTCTAGAAATGGGATTTGGTTTTGATAATTACATTAAAGTATTGGATCGTAAAGCTTTTGAATCGTTTAATAGATTGAGAAATCATCGATTAAACGATACAATCGATCTCACAACGTCATTTGGGAAATCAATGATGTTGTTGAGCAATACGTAATAATGTCATATATAAGAAAACGCTAGAATCCGTATTTGTAATCAATCGGATATAAGCGATGTTTGATTGATGAAAGTTAATCCTAACACCTTCTATGTCCTATTACTCTACTATTTATTTATTATGTTTTTAAAATTATGAGTAGTGTAGTATAAAAACAAGTTAAACCCTAACTTAAGACGATAATCGAAGTTGAACGGTTTATGATATTACATTAATCCCTGTGGAACGATATAAAAACGATACTTGCATTCGCAGTACTAACAGTATGCTCCAGATTTATTCTGGATAGGTCAGCCAACTAGGGAACCTTCATGACGACTCATACACACACACACACACACACACACGTAAAGATAAGACTATGCTATGACGTGCCTATGCATGTTCACGCCAGTGGGACACTAAAGATTCACGTGTTAGTTAAGACGTGCTTACGATTGTTCACGCCTGTGGGACACGGGAGGTTCACGCCAATGGGACGGGGCATTCCTCAAGGGTGACCCGCACGACGACAAGAGGAGTTCAGTGACTAGCCTCAGATAGGAGTTTTCACCGGTTATCAGGGGATGTACTCCGGGGTTACTCCACTCGGATGCATTCCGTAAAATGAACCCAGATAATAATTGTGTGTTACACGCTAACCTTCTAACTTAAAGATGAAGACAATATGAAATATGAATACATGAATTATGAAATATGAATATGGCAAGACTTTATAGACATCAGATAGCGATCCTAGTTTTCCCCTGATCGCTAATTTATGCAGAACAGTAAACCCCTTTTCAGGGTCATGTAGAGACTGGCGGCGATCCTAGAATCCCCGGGATCGCCTGCAGCTTAGGGTAGGTGGAACTCACCGAGACGCCCGTCTCACCCCAATCCCTTTAATTTAGTTTCAGGTAAGCAGGTTGTTCGTAGGAAAAATGGTTCGTGTTGGAGATCAGCAGAAGGAAGCCGGATGTTCCATCTTTATGTGCATGATTCATACCAGTCTCAGATATTTTTATGAGTAGTCAGTGTTGTACCAGAGGTGTACTTATCAGATGTTATATTTTATTGGATGTACGAACTTGTATTATAAATGTATTCATTCGAAAAGAAAATTCTGTTGTAATTTTAATGTATCCAATATCAAGTCTAATACACATGGTAAATATTCTAGACAGTTTAGTATGGGTGTTACAGTTATACCTTGTATTATATTTATGAAGTTATAATACTATATATATCAAGAATAAGGGACCGAAACAATATGGCTTTATTCATAAAAAAAAAGTAATTCATTAAAAGAAACATTATGGTTGAGAAGAAACATATACATGTGGTATTGTGGTCAGGGGCAGAGCCACTCACTGCACACCCTGAACTTTAAAAATTTGCACATAACATACTCTATTTTTATCATTTTGAACACCCTGGATAATTGGTTTTGCACCACTGACCTACTCTCTCTCACTCACTGACGAGAAAGAAGGAAAAAAGATGAAGTGAAAACACTAAAGAAGGAAGTAGCATGATAAGAGAGGGACAACCAATAAGAATATGATATGAAATTAACAGTGAAATTCCTGCCAGGACCTGATTCTGAACCGTAAAACAGAGTAGAACAGAGTACGCAAAACAGCAGTTCAGAAGCAGAAATAAAAACAGACAGAAAGTAAAAACACAAGTTTTTTGTTAACCCAGTTCGGTGACAAACACACCTACGTCTGGAGGCTACCAAGCCAGGAAGGGAATCCACTATAATAGTATCAATTCGAAGTCCTATGACAACAGCCCCTGTTTCACAGCCTTCTCACTTAATCACTACCCGTGGTGTTTCTACCTAGGAACTCCTAGATATAAGACCCCTCTTACTTCCTACCAATTAATCACTGCCCCAGTGATCTTGAATTCTAAACAAAGATGAAGACACTCTTCAAAACATAAACAGTCACTTTTGCTTAAAAACTTCAAGTGATTACAATTCAATAAACTAAATCAACTCTAAACAACTGAGTGGTGTACAGAAAAACAGAGCATACAGCTCACAACTAACAGACTCCAAACCTAAGACTCTTTCAATGATAGCTTTGGTTGAGATGATTTTCTTCAATGACAGCGTCCTCTATTTATAGTTTCAGCAGCAACATAAACTTGAGCCAAATCCTTCAAAGATATATTTCCAAAATACTTTAGAAACATATAGAAGCAATTTATTTTCCAGAAATATATTTTCCAAAGATTTCTTTGAAAATATATTCACAAATATTTGAATCCAATCTTCAACAAATATCTCACGTAAATTAATCTTCCTTCTAGAAACAAATCCAAGAGAATTCTTAAGACAGATCTTCAATAGATTACACGAGAAAATAAACACCCAAGGCGCGAAAACAGAACGCAGAGAACCAGCTTCTGAAGGTACTTCTGAAGTCTGCGTCTGAAGTTCTACGTCTGAACATTTCAGCTTCTGAAGGTTGCTTCTGAAGGTCAGCGTCTGAAGTACTGTTCAGCGTCTGAAGACCCAGCTTCTGAAGTACTGTTCAGCTTCTGAAGTATTGTTCAGCTTCTGAAGTTTCTGCTTCTGAAGACGTTCAGCTTCTGAAGGCCCAGCTTCTGAAGACGCACATTGCTTGTATATTTGATTTTAGCAAACATGAAGCCAACAACCAAATATCCAACAATCTCCCCCTTTGGCAAATTTTTGGCTAAAATTAATTTGAGCACAGAGAGATACACAAAGCAAATTCTTCACAGAATACAAGTACGCAACCACGTAGTAACCAAAAACAACAGAGTCAGCAGCGGATAATTCACTACGTTTCACACAAAGACTCCCCCTGAAAACATATCATTCAGCAGCAGCAGCTTTTGAAATAGATCAGCTTCCAGTTCTGAGCATATAAATCAGCATCTAATAGGACACAGGAACAAGAAACACACATTCCCCCTGAAACATGACATTCAGGAACCAACAAAGACTCCCCCTGAACTGTTGAACTGCTTCTGAAATAGACACACAGGAACAACACTCTGAAACAGAGACACAGAGACTCCCCCTGAACAACTGCACTGCTTCTGAAACAACCATACTTTTCTCCCCCTTTTTAGCCAAACAATCTTGACAAAAACAATCATGCAATCACCAGGAGTAGAAAGAATAGAAAAACAACAGAGGTTACAAACAACCATCATAACACCACAAACAGAACCCACATCAGAACAGAGACAGTACCATCACTAAAACCATCACAAGATCAGAATCACACAAACATGGTACCCACACACAGACTTCATAGAAGAACAAAAACAAGAGAACACAACTGCAGAGTAGTACAAAATGCAGATCAGAAGCACAAAATCCAGAATATAGTCAAAAAATTGACAGTCTTCAGACTCAACATCAGAAGCTGCTTAGTCTTCATTAGACACAGCATCAGACGCTACTTAGTTAATGTGTGCTTCAGGCACATTCAGAGGAATCTTCTTCCCAGCAATCTGATTCTGAAGTATAGCAATCCTCTTATGAACATAGGGCATGATGTCTTGCTCAACATCATCCTCAGACTCACTAGGATCCACTTCCTTTCCTTTTAGTGCCTTCTTCTTTGGGACAGGGACCACTTCCTTGCTCCAGCCTTTAGATGGTCCAACAACAGCACTCTTCTTAGGAGTAAGCCTGCTGGCAGCAGCAACAACCTTTCCTTTCCTATTCTTCAGCCTCTTGTCAACACTTTCACATTTTGGTCTCAATTCCTTCTTGATATTGACCTTGTTTACAATGGGTTCGACTTTTCTTTGTTGAAAGTGCTTGGGGTATCCATGCAGCTTGAAACAGAATGGCTTTATGTGCCCCTTTTTACCACAGTAATGACATATCTAAGGATGATATGCCCTCTTGTTCTTAGATCCCTAAGGTTGGTTCTGGTGTTCCAACTTAGTTTTGCTCATCATTGGATCACATGTTTTAACAGCTGCAATGAACCTTTTAGCTCGATTTTGCTGTTTGTTATTCAAGGTTCTATCATCAAATCCTATACCATTTGGTTTCCCATGGTTCTGACTCTCCAATATTTTTTCTAACATATCAGAACCAGTGTTCAACATTCTGACTTGCTTCTTCATGTGTTCAAGTTGAGAGTTCAACTGGGTTACCTCATCTTTGAGATCAGAAATTTGTGCTAGATGATCACTTCTTTCAGCTAGCAATTGGCTGATAGTCTTCTTCTGATTTTCCAGCTGCTTGCAAACTTCTTCATAGGTAGCCAGTTCTTCACAAGACAGTTCTCCATCACTTGACTCAGTATCATGATGTTTTAGAACCTGATGGTGCTTCTGAAGCCTTAACTTTATCATAAGACATACATCTACCAGTTAAAGCATTGACATACTTAACAGACTTATTCTCCACTTCTCCTTCTGAGTCCTCTTCATCAGACCAAAACACATCCAAACTTTTCTTCTGTTTCTTGAGATATGTTGCACATTCTGTCCTAATGTGGCCATATCCTTCACACTCATGACACTGAACATTTTGCTTACTGATGTTGAACCTCATGTTCTGACCATTACGTTTCAGAATCTTGTTAAATTGTCTTCCAAGTAACACAAGAGCTTCTGATGTGCTTTCATCATCCACAGTATCAGCATCTTCTACAAAAGCAACACCTTTCCCCTTCTTATCAGTTCTGGCTATTTCAAAATTCTGAAGAGATCCTATTAATTCCTCAACCTTCATACTGGAGATGTCTTGTGCTTCCTCAATGGCAGTCACCTTCATGTCAAATCTCTTGGAAAGAGACCTGAGGATTTTCCTCACAAGTTTCTCATCAGATATTTTTTCTCCAAGAGAATCAAATGAGTTAGCCATATCTAGAACATTCATGTAAAAATCTTGTATGTTCTCATCCTCCAACATTTTGAGATTTTCAAACTTGGTGGTGAGAAGTTGAAGTCTGGACAATTTTACCTTAGAAGTGCCTTCATGAATAGTTTTAAGAATCTCCCAAGCATCCTTAGCCACAGTGCATTGCTTGATCAGTCTGAACATATTTTTGTCCACTCCATTGAATATAGCATTCAAGGTTTTGGAGTTTCCAAGAGCAAATTCATCTTCTTCCTTGGACCACACTTCTTCTGGTTTCAGATCAGCAGTCTTCTTCCCATCTTTGTCAAGCACAACAGGATGTTCCCAACCTTTCAGAACTGTTTTCCAGGTCTTACTATCTATGGATTTAAGGAAAGCACTCATGCGTGATTCCCAATATTCATAGTTGGAACCATCCAACAGAGGTGGTATGTTCACAAATCCTCCTTCTTTCTCCATTATGCCAGAAAAAACTTCCCTGGAGCTCACCCTAAACCAGGCAGGGTGCCTGCTCTAATACCAATTGAAATTCCTGGCAGGACCTGATTCTGAACCGTAAAACAGAGTAGAACAGAGTACGCAAAACAGCAGTTCAGAAGCAGAAATAAAAACAGACAGAAAGTAAAAACACATGTTATTTGTTAACCCAGTTCGGTGACAAACACACCTATGTCTGGAGGCTACCAAGACAGGAAGGAAATCCACTATAATAGTATCAATTTGAAGTCCTATGACAACAGCCCCTGTTTCACAACCTTCTCACTTAATCACTACCCGTGGTATTTCTACCTAGGAACTCCTAGATATAAGACCCATCTTACTTCCTACCAATTAATCACTGCCCCAGTGATCTTGAATTCTAAACAAACAAAGATGAAGACACTCTTCAAAACATAAACAGTCACTTTTGCTTTAAAGCTTCAAGTGATTACAACTCAATAAACTAAACCAACTCTAAACAATTGAGTGGTGTACAGAACAACAGAGCATACAACTCACAACTAACAGACTCAAAACCTAAGACTCTTTCAATGATAGCTTTGGTTGAGATGATTTTCTTCAATGACAACATCCTCTATTTATAGCTTCAACAGCAACATAAACTTGAGCCAAATCCTTCAAAGATATATTTCCAAAATACTTTAGAAACATATAGAAGCAATTTATTTTCTAGAAATATATTTTCCAAAGATTTCTTTGAAAATATATTCACAAATATTTGAATCCAATCTTCAACAAATATCTCACGTAAATTAATCTTCCTTCTAGAAACAAATCCAAGAGAATTCTTAAGACGGATCTTCAATAGATTACACGAGAAAATAAACACCCAAGGCGCGAAAACAGAATGCAGAGAACCAGTTTCTGAAGGTACTTCTGAAGTCTACGTCTGAAGTTCAGTGTCTGAACATTTCAGCATCTGAAGGTCAGCGTCTGAAGACCCAGCTTCTGAAGTATTGTTCACCTTCTGAAGACCCCAGCTTCTGAAGTACTGTTCAGCTTCTGAAGTTTCTGCTTCTGAAGACGTTCAGCTTCTGAAGGCCCAGCTTCTGAAGACGCACATTGCTTGTATATTTGATTTTAGCAAACATGAAGCCAACAACCAAATATCCAACAAACAGAGTATGTGCATCGCCTGCTTCTCTTTTCTTCTCTGAACGATGAAGCTTAAGAGTTAACTATTATTTTATGAAAATTGCCCTTCTCACAAGGATAACTGTTCATTCTCATAGAAACTTCCCAAAATATCCTTACGTGACTTAACTCATGTGGCGTGCTGTTATAGAACAACAAACTCAGAAACAACAACCATTCACTTTCAAAAGCAAGAATATGATTTTGCTCCCTTCTTGTGCGATTTTCTTCATTCTTGAGCCAATCAACGTCAATTTCTACCCCAAAATCAAGTAAGTGTTTATTATCCTATTGCATTGACTTTTTTATTGTATAAATTTTGGTGTTTTTTTTTGTTGATAAATTTAACATATTTATGTTTTTAGGGATTTGATTTGAATGTTAGTTTTTTAGGATTGTTAATGATGAAATAAGTTAGGAATTGTAGTTTAGATGTTGTCTAGAGTAAGTTTGACTCCAATGTGGTAGTTTAGGGTTTAGAAATTGTTAAATTTTATGTTGATTAAATGTTGCACTCTAGGTGTTTGATAAAATGTTTCAATGAATTTTTTAATTTATTTTTGCATTGTTAATGATTTTTGCATTGTTAATGATGAAATTAGTTAGAAATTGGTTTGTTAATGTTGATTATAATGAGTTTGAGTGAAATGTTGTAGGTTAGAGATTGAAATGACACTGCCGAAATTGAACTGTTGTTGTTGATTAGTTAGAATGACACAATGTCCCTATGAAAATCATTGATACAGAGTGCAAAGGAGCATGCAGAGAGAGCATGACACAGAGTGCAAGGGCCGAAAAGGCGGCTGCGCGCCCTCCTGCTCGAAGGAGACATGGCGTTAGGAGCAGGAGGAGTGAGGATGTGGAGGGGACGTCGTCCCAGGCGGGTGTGTCCCAGATAGTGGACCCCCACACAGCATCAGCAGCAGCAGGAGGAGTATCAGCCTCAGTTTGAGCAAGGATAGTGAGGCCCAACAGGAGGCTCAGGAGGAGGCCGGACCGGAGGGTTTTCCCATTGGCCTACTGACATGACGCTTCTACCGAATTTCGGTAGCCACGTGGCATGCAGGCTTTGGAGCGACGCCACATTATGTTTAGTTTAATTTTATGATTTAATTTTTATGTTAAAATATTTTAATTACGCATCAATTTAATTAGGCGTCAATTTAATTGTTTATTTTAATTTAATTTTATGATTTAACCGTTATATTAAAATATTTTAATTACGCGTCAATATAATTACGTGTCAATTTAATTAAGCGTTAATTTAATTGTTTATTTTAATTTAGTTTTATGATTTAACTGTTATGTTAAAATATTTTAATTACGCGTCAATTTAACTACGCGTCAATTTAAATACACGTCAATTTAATTGTTTATTTTATTTTAATTTTACGATATAATTGTTATGTTAAAATGGTTAATATTTATTTTAATTATTGTTTTTTACGATTAAATTGTTATTTCTTTTTTAGTTATTCAAATTTTTATATTTTAAACGGTTTGTTGTTCGTTTAATTTTTTGTATTTCAGTTTCGGAGGACACATAAGGTGACCCCTGCCTCGAACGGGAAGAAGCTGAAGAGCGAGAAGCTGACAGTCCTGGGACGGGGAGCTTTATGGTTCTGGCAGCGGGTGGACGCATCCTGTCTGGCCCCACTCCTTCATACTGGGTACGAGAACATCAACCCTGGCCACATCACCGTTTCTCAGAGATATGGCATGGGGAGACCAGCAACTTCCATCTGTTCGTTGGGGAGATGACCGTCACACTAGATGATGTGGCGTGTCTTCTACACATCCCCATCGTTGGGAGGCTCATGAGTGACGAGGATGTAGACTTCGAGAGAGGTATGGAGCAGCTGCAGAGCGAGCTGGTTATATTAGTATATTAGTATACCTCAGCTGAAGATGGTTTATGACAGACTCCTGCATAGGTGTAATGAGTTGGAGCATCCTGCTGATGAGGAGGAGACAGAGGAGCTGGAGATGACTAGGACGCAGTGCATTAATGCGTTTTTGTTGTTCTTGGTTGGTGTCACAATTTTTGCCAACAAGAGCAACAAAAACGTTCATCTATTATGGCTGACTATGCTGGAGGACTTGGACACGGTGCACGAGTGGTCCTGGGCAAGATGGCACTTGCTTTTCTCTATACCCAGCTTTCTCTTGCTACGAAACCGGACATTGGCGCCGTTGGCGGTTACATGACTCTACTTGAGGTAATTCTTTTTTCCTTTTCTATAGCATATTATAAATGACTTATGATATTATTGTGTATGTTTATGTGTTTGTGATGCTGACATATTTGTTGTATGATACTTGTGTTGATATTATTGTGTCTCTTTGTGTTTGTAGGGATGGGTTTTGGAACACTTCAAGAAGCTCTTTCCGAGGATTCTTGTGCAGGACTACGATCGTGCTGACCCGCTTGCTACCAGATGGAAACCGCCCAGGGGAAATTCTGATCCTGGACATTGTAGTACCCTAATTTTGTCCTACGCATTTTAAAACAAAAATCAAAAAAATCAAAGAGGGGAAAAAAAGTCAAAAGTCAACAAAAGTCAACAGAAAAGTCAACATTTCAAAAATGATGACTTCGCACTGCGAAGCTCACTTCGCACTGCGAAGTCTGCGATTTTTCTGCAGATTTTTGGTTTCTTTGATTTAATTCCAGAATTTGTTGCATATCATTTCTATAATTATTTTAAGTAGCATTCATGGCTAATTGGGCCAAGCAAAGCCAGAATTGAAGGACTTGCCATTAATGCCAAGGTTGGAAGCTTTTTCTTCCAACCTAGCATGTGACAAGCAAGTGGGCTTGCCCTTGGGCAGCTCTAGTCCCTCCCATGTGACCTGCTAACCACCACAAGGTTGCCAGCCACCTGCTTGAGGACTTTCCTCCTGCTTGCTCCCCCCAAAACCAGTCAAACCAGCTGGATTTTTTCACTTGAAAAACCATGATTGCCTACTCTGTTTTGCAGCAGCTTTTCACCCTCTCACACCAGCCAATAGTAGCCTTTTCATCCCTCAATCTCTGCACATTACAGTGCACGTTTTCATTGACCAACCATTGAGATTGCAAGGATTGATCCCCAAGCATTAGCCAATTGCAAATCAGCTTTGTTCTTCATCATTACCTTCTAGAATTAGTTGAATTTGTGGCTGAAATCAAGCTGGATCTTGCCCCTTGGTACAAGGCAGGGTTGCCTCTATCCATTAGCATTTAATGCAAAGGGATTCAGCTTAATCTTGGCCACAAGTCAGCTGAATTTTGGGATTGTGTAATGATGAAAAAGATTTGGTTTTGGCCTATAAATAGAAGGCAATGCCCAAGGATACAAACACAGTTAACAACAGCATTTCAAGAGCAGAAACTCTACTCATTTTAGCCTACAAAACTCCACAAATAACCAGAAACAATCCATCCAACACAAAGCTTTCCAAAGTTCCAAAACCTTCACCAATATCCAAACCTCTTGTGAAAGCCTTTAACCAAATCAAATCAAGTGCAGCTGGAGCTTTGCTAAGGAGTTCTGTAAGTTTCTAAGCACTTATCTTGCATTTATAATTGTGTTTGCATAGCTATTTTGGTTCAAAACCATTTGATTCTAAAAAACCCCTTTTGAATTTCAAAGAAATCCCAAGGTTTTCAAAACATCAAAACTGGTTTGTCCAACCTTTTTCACCCCAAAAACTCAAAGTTTTTCACCCATCTATAAGGTCCTGAGTGTGTTTAGAAGTTGTTTCTGAACAAAAGTTCAGAAACAGCTTCTGAACCCAAAATTTCGCATGCTTCGCAGTGCGAAGTCATGGTCGCAGTGCGACCATGACAGAACTCAGAACCTGAGTTTTTTGTGTCAAAATGACCAATTTTTGAGGTTCTAGCCCCAGAGCTCAGAACCTAAGAGTTTTTAAACCCATGTTCTTCAAACCACAACAAGGATTTTGCATAATTTTGACAAAATCACAAGTTCGTATGACCATTTTGTGGATAACTTGCAAAACAAGTTATCTTCCCAAACTCTCAAACAAGCATGAACAAACAAGCTATGTTCATCATTTCAATCTAAACTTGAACAATAAATATTGTTCATGATGTTCAAAACTCAAAGATGAACATACACCGTTTACGTTCGCATTTTCGCAAAATGAGACGAACTTGCGCGTTTTTTAGCAAATTTGCTAAACCTTCCCATTTTGGGATTTCAAACCAAATGTTTTGACATACCTTGGGATTTCTAAAGGATTCAACCCAAAAACATGAATGAAAAAGGGATGGTGTGACGTATGTCTCTCCATCGCCCCGATTGTACGAATGCGTGACGTATGTCTCGTCGCTCGGACAATCGTCATTCCCCCTTTTTTTCAATATGTACAACCCTAACCAAACCAAATCTTGGCCCCTTGTGGTCAATCCAAACCTTTTGGTCCCCCGTTGGCCATTAGACTCAACCCCTCGACTCATTTGAGTCCACTCGGTCAATGTTTGACTCGTCCGAGTCCATTGTACCCGTTCTTGATCTCAGTGGATCAATCGAACAATCGCCCGACTCGTTTGAGTCCACTTGGTCAATGTTTGACTCGTTTGAGTCCATTGCACCTCCCTTGGTCCCATAGCGACCAATTCAACCCTTTACTCTAACGGACGTACCTTTTAACAATTTTAATGTGATTCACGAACAAACGCTTAATAAGTCTCCAAGTGCGAGCATACAAGCTACGTTCTAATCGCAAGAATTCGGTTAAAACATCGTCCATTTAAAATCAACCAACACATGTACGTTTTTCTACCAAAGAACTACGTACGCTTTGAATTCTCCGACTACCGGGAGATACGTAGGAGCAAGATCGACATCTTGTCAAGCGCAATAATAAAAAACTTTTTTTTCTTTCGTTTGTTTTTATCTCTTTTCCCCCCTTTATTATTTTTAACATAAATGAACATGCACGCAAAGTATTAAAAAAAACAATTCAAGCTTTGACCAAATAGAAGGTTCCCGTTGAGTACAACGGACGTGAGGGGTGCTAATACCTTCCCCTTGCGTAATCGACTCCCGAACCCGACAATGGTTGCGATGACCAAATCCTTATCCTCATCGTCTAAAGGGTTTTATTATCGTTTCCCTTTACAACAAAAAAACTTAAGGGTTTATCAACGTTCCCTTTACACAAAAACTTTGGTGGCGGCTTCACAAAGGCCCTCCGAGCGTTTGCGAACGACCTCGGAGGATTTGCGCGTCTTTTTCCCGAGGAAAAAAACGAGGTGCGCACAGCTGGCGACTTCACTGGGGACCCTGTTCCCACTAGTGAGTCAAGCCTAACCTATTTGGTTTAAAGTCAATTGTTTTATTTTCTTTGCGTGTCATGTTTATTTACTTTATTCATACATGTTATATTATGTTTATATTTGCTTTATCTGCTTTATATTCGTATTATATATATCAAAGGCGGGGGTTACTTGAGTGATGTTACTCCACATTGTTCGGGTTAATGCCGGACGTGTGAGGCTCTCTACCCGAGCTTGAGAAAAAAACTAAGTTAGAAGGAGGTTGTGTGCGGAAGCCCGCGTTGACGTATGTCCGTGAGGTAGGATGTCCAACCCCGCTTAGATGAGATTTTCACGTGGAATTAATTGAAGTCATGTCGACGTATGTCCATAGACAACCCTAATTCCATGTGAGGTCTATGACTCTAAGGACCTCTTCTTAGGATATTTTACCATTTAGAGCCTACATGTGAGGATGGGGGGAAGTTCCAAACCTTCATAAACCATACCCTTGCATATCATTTGCATTCATGAAAGTAATTTTCGCATCATTTTGCTTTATAGGAGTTTAAAAAGAACAAACAAATATTAGCAAAAAGAAATATGGATCCCGGGAACAAAAACACGCTCGTCTTCAAGCTCGAGATTCCTAAGCCAAGCACAACCATTCCCAACAAAGTGGAGGAAGAACTCAAGGCTAAAATTCAAGACTTAGAATTGAAGCACCTCCAAGCTTTAGGAGAAATTACTAGGACGAAGAGAGATCGTGATGAAGTATCACATTCTCTCCTAGTATGCCAAAAACGGCTAAGAATCTCCGAAGGGAAGAGGGATTGGATAGGAGGCGGCTTGGTTAGTGCGGATGCCAACCTTGTGGCCAAGGACGAAGAGTTGGAAAGAATCCTACATTCCAACCAAGAGCTCAAGAAATTCGGCGAACTAGCCATTGAAGCTCAACGGAAATGGAGGTTGAAATTTCAAGAGAAAAATCAACAGCTCCAAGAAGTAGTGAAAGACTACAAAGAGCAGCTTCAAGCCGAACGTGTCCAGCGGCAAAGACATGAGAGTCTCTCTCATCAAGGGAGGCTAAAGTGCAATCTTCTCGAGGAAGACATCAAGAAATTCGAAGAGTACTTCGACAAGATTGCAAGAGCTCATGGGGACCACATTGCACAACTACACGATGAAATTAGAAGTGCAAGAGTCAAGCTAGACCAGCGCAAGGAAGTGATTGAGTATGTATGGCAAGACGCCACCCGATTAAGTGAGGATTTCACTAAATTGGTTGCATTCTCAAATTTGGTGATCACCCAACTTCCAAAGAAGCTAGCGGAGGCCGAGATGGTCATGCCCTACTTTGTCATCCCTATGGAGATCCGGAAGTTTATGAAGTTCTGCAAGGACACCATAGATTTCTATAGGGAGGAAATGAGCAAAGCCGAGAAGCGAGCGGCTATTTGATTTGTAATAGCATTAGTTACACTTTGTAAACAAATGTTATTTAATCAAATATATTTTGAAGTATAATCAATTTCCCGGTCTTTAATATTTTGAATTGCTAAATATTAATCGTGCACCTTTAAACTCCATAAAGCAAAATAAAAAAAAAAACGCATATTTTGCATACATACATCCACATGCATCTTCATGCATTTTTAAAAAAAAAACTCATTCATTCCCATTCAAACAGTTCAAAGCAATCATAGCCCGAAAACCCCGAAAGCCCTCGGTCCAAGAACCAGATACTCAACACTCGTACGGAACACGAGCTAACAAACAAAGGATCATGGACAATTTGGAACAAACTCAAGCGGCTTTGAGAGAAGAGGTTGATGGAATGAAAGGAAAGATGGATCAGATGCTAGAATTAATGCAAGCTCTATCGGCACGAGAAAGCCACCCTCGCCCAACAACGGATGCATCCAATGTGCAATGGCCTCCTTATGGTTTACCTGTGAATTATACCCCACCCTTCAAAAATGAGGGTCAAGGACCACCTCCACCACCGCTCACAATCCCCGTAAGGAATGAAGAGCGTCGTCCTCAAGGAACCTCCACTACTCAGCATGAAATAATTCCCCACGATGTGGAAAATAGCCAGCTAAGGCAATCTGCTCCCGACACCACCCACCAAGACAATGATACCACCCAAATGTATCGAGTTTTGGAAGAAAGGTTGAAAGCTGTCGAAGGGTTCAGCTCATACGGTGCCCACAACGCCTTGGACATGTGCCTAGTGCCCGACGTGGTAATTCCTCCGAAGTTCAAAGTACCGGACTTCGAGAAATACAAAGGAATTCAATGCCCTCGGAACCATCTAAGGATGTTCTGTAGGAAGATGGCAGCCTACGCAATGAGCGAGAAACTCATGGTGCATGTGTTTCAAGATAGCTTAAGCGGAGCGTCTTTGGATTGGTACATGCAGCTCGAGCGTACCCATGTCCAAACTTGGAAGGATCTAGCCGATGCCTTCCTAAAGCAATACAAATATAATTTGGACATGGCTCCAAATAGGATGCAACTACAAAACCTCCTGCAAAGAAGCAATGAGTCATTTAAGGAGTACGCTCAGCGGTGGAGAGAACTAGCTTCTCGTGTGCAACCACCACTATTGGAAAGAGAACTTGTCGACACCTTTATGGGCACACTTCAAGGCCCATATTACGACAAGATGATTGGAAGCACGTCTGCCGGTTTCTCCGATCTAGTCATGGTTGGTGAAAGAATAGAAGACGGAGTGAAGAGAGGAAAAATCCAAGGCTCTTCAGAAGCTTAAGGTGGAGCTAGAAAGCCCCCCAGCAACTTTCACAAAAAGAAAGAGGGGGAGACAAATGCCGTTCTAATGGGACCATCCTACCCACCACCGAATCAAATGCCTCACTACCACTATCCTTATGTGGCAGCAGCAACGGCTCAAGGGCGTTACTCACCTCAAGTAATTCCCGCAACTCCACCTCGACAACCAGTAGTGTTGCCGCAGCAAAATCAACAGCAACAGCAACAAGGCGGGTACCCATCAAAGAATCAAGCGAGCTCGAGGAACAGTTATTTTAATAGGCAGTTTGATCCTGTACCCATGTCTTATGGTCAAATCCTGCCATACCTAATCCAAAAGGGTATGGTCGAGACAAGACTATTACCACCAATGTCGCCACCGTATCCACAGTGGTACGACGCAAACGCTAAATGTGATTTCCACGCAGGATCCGTGGGGCACAATGTCGAAAACTGTAGAGTTTTCAAACACAAGGTGCAGGATCTTATTGACAAGAAGTTGTTATCCTTCAAAGAGGAGAACCCCAATGTGAAGAACAACCCATTGCCAGGGCATGCGGGTCCCTCTGTAAATGCGGTGGAGGAACAAGAGGACTTTGGTCCAGTCAAAAGGGTATCCAATGTTAAAACTCCCCTGTCAACCATAAGGGAGCGTTTAACCGGCTTTGGGCTGTTCGAGGAAATGCACGCCAACTGTGAAGCCTGCAAGGTCAACCCGAATGAGTGCAAAGAGTTGAAGAGCTGTCTTCAAGAGTTAATGGACCAAGGTTGGATCCAAATTGGCTATATAAAGGATGGCACGGACGTTGCTACCTTAGAGTCTAACGACCCAAAACCTCTCGAGATTCCATACCAAAGGAGAGAGGTACCAATGCCAATACAACCCATAACATTCCACGTACCTGCACCCTTCTCTTTTGAGAGTACAAAGAGGGTACCATGGAATTACCAACCTGTGGCCTATGTGGAAGGAAAACCACTAGCCAAAATCGAGCCCAGCATCACTAACATTACCGGTGTTGGAGGAATGACTAGAAGTGGTAGAGTCTTCGCTCCGAAAGAACTCGGGAAGACGCCAGCTGTACTACCAAAGGAGCCGCTCAAAGAAAAGAGCGTGGAGGAAAAAGAGAACCAAGCGGGGCCTTCTCAAAAGACAATCCCGCAAAAAGAGGCCGAAGAGTTCCTAAGGATAATCCAAAAGAGCGAGTACAAGATCATTGACCAGCTAGGTCAAACTCCCTCCAAGATCTCCATGCTATCCTTACTACTCAGCTCGGAAGCACACCGAGAAGCACTACTGCGGATCCTCAGTGAGGCACATGTCACCAAGGACATTCCGGTGGACCAATTCGACGGGATAGTCGGAAATATCACCTCAAGTAGGTACTTGGGTTTCAATGCCGATGAGCTACCCGACGAGGGGCACATTCATAACCGCGCCTTACATATCTCCGTAAAATGCATGGACCACATCCTCTCAAGAGTGCTAGTGGACACGGGGTCATCATTGAATGTCATGCCCAAGACTACCCTTCTCAAACTATCATGTGAAGGGACCGTAATGAAGCCTAGCGCCTTGGTCGTAAAAGCTTTCGATGGGTCAAGAAGAGCCGTCGTAGGGGAGATCGACTTACCGGTCCAAATCGGACCTAAGGTTTTCACCATAACCTTCCAAGTCATGGATATTAATCCAACATACAGTTGTCTTCTCGGACGACCATGGATCCATGCGGCCGGAGCCATTACCTCTACCCTGCACCAGAAGCTGAAATTCATCATTGATAACCAAATGATTGTAGTTTCCGGGCAAGAGGACATGATGGTAAGCCATCTCTCATCTTTCCGTTATATAGAAACGGATGAAGAAGCTGTGGACGTCCCATTCCAATCTTTGGAAGTGGCGAATGTCGTGACATTGAGCTCGAAGCCCAAGGAAGAGGCTAGGACAGCCATGTCATCATGGAGGGCGATAAGAGAGGCCCTAGAAGAAAGCCGACCCTCCGGATGGGGCAAGTTAGTGGACATACCGGAGAAGAAAAATCGCTTCGGGTTGGGGTATCATCCATCAGCCGAAACTTTCTCAAAGCCTTCAAAGCAAGGGATCCTCCCCATTTCGGAAACATTCATCAGTGCGGGGTTTATCCATGAAGATCAAGTGGCTCTCCTCGAAGATGTAGACGAAGACGTGCCTGATTTGGTGTATCGTTGCGCTTCGGATGAAGCTTTGAACAATTGGAGGGCTATCGCAATTCCCGAGATCATTACCAGGATCAAGTAATAAACCATGTTTGTTTGTTTTTTACTTTTCTTTTAAATAAAAAAAATCATCATTTAGCTCTGCCCAAGGCAAATGATTAGTCGTGTGGGGCCCCCATGTTTTAAAAGTTGTTTACAATCATGAATAAAAGCACTTTTTTATGTTCATTTGAGTCTTTTTCTTTTTGCATTTGTTTTAAAAAAATTTTTTTTACAAAAAGCCTAAAAAAAATCATACTCATGCAGATCTACAAATCCACCCTCCAAAAACAACACTACCTTAAACCCTTATGACTTCGATTGCCCGATTAATCAAACGGAAGATGATGAAGAGGACGATTATGAACCGCCTGAAGAATTGTCTAGACTTGCAAATCAAGGGGATAGGGTAATACAACCTCACCAAGAATCAGTTGAAAAGGTCAACTTGGGGACCGAAGAGGATAAGAAAGAGGTCAAGATAGGAGCCTCCCTGCACGAGGGTGTGAAAGGAAAGTTGATCAAGCTTCTGCAAGAGTACGTGGACGTATTCGCTTGGTCGTATCAAGACATGCCTGGTTTAGACCCTAACATCGTTGTACACAAGCTGCCACTCAAGCCGGAATGCCCGCCAGTGAAGCAGAAATTGAGAAGAACGCGACCCGATATGGCTCTCAAGATCAGAGAGGAGGTCAAAAAGCAGTTCGATGCCGGCTTCTTAGCCGTAACCAAGTATCCGACATGGGTTGCCAACATTGTGCCAGTTCCGAAGAAGGATGGCAAGGTGAGAATGTGTGTGGATTATCGGGACTTGAATAAAGCAAGCCCAAAGGACGATTTCCCGCTACCACACATCGACATATTGGTGGACAACACAGCCCAATTCTCAGTCTTTTCCTTTATGGATGGTTTCTCGGGATATAACCAAATCAAGATGGCTCCAGAGGACATGGAGAAAACTACATTCATCACCCCATGGGGAACATTCTGCTATAAGGTAATGCCTTTCGGATTAACAAATGCCGGGGCAACATACCAAAGAGCAATGGTGACTCTTTTCCATGACATGATCCATAAGAAATTGAGGTCTACGTCGACGATATGATTGCCAAATCCCAAACGGAGGAGGATCATCTAGTCCATCTACAAAAGCTTTTCGAACGCCTAAGAAAGTTCAAGCTGCGCTTAAATCCTAACAAGTGCACATTTGGCGTTAGATCCGGGAAGTTATTGGGCTTCACCGTCAGCCAAAGAGGTATTGAAGTGGATCCCGATAAGGTGAAGGCCATCCAAGAAATGCCAGCCCCAAATACCGAGAAAGAAGTCCGGGGTTTCTTAGGAAGATTGAACTACATCGCCAGGTTCATCTCACACATGACAGCTACCTGCGAACCAATCTTCAAGCTGCTAAGGAAAAACCAAGCCGTTCATTGGAATGAGGATTGCCAAGAGGCGTTTGACAAGATCAAACAATACCTGCAAGAACCACCGATCTTAATACCTCCGGTTCCGGGTAAACCCCTCATCTTATACCTAACCGTACTTGAAGGATCAATGGGTTGTGTGTTAGGACAACAAGATGAAACGGGAAGAAAAGAGCACGCAATCTACTACCTAAGCAAGAAGTTTACCGACTGTGAAACAAGGTATACTTCACTTGAAAAGACTTGCTGCGCTTTAGCATGGGCTGCTCGACGTCTAAGGCAATACATGTTGACCCATACAACTTGGTTGATATCGAAGATGGATCCCATCAAGTACATCTTCGAAAAGCCTGCCCTCACAGGGAAGATAGCCCGTTGGCAAATGCTGCTGTCTGAGTATGACATCCAATATGTTGCTCAAAAAGCCATCAAAGGGAGTGTTTTATCCGAGCACCTTGCTCACCAACCATTGGAGGATTATCAACCCATACAATTCGACTTCCCAGACGAAGATGTCGTAGCTTTGAATGACGAAGAAGTCACAAGCGATGATGAAGGACCAGAACCAGGAGCTCAATGGAAGCTCGCTTTCGACGGCGCCTCAAATGCCATGGGGCACGGTATCGGAGCAGTTTTAATCTCCCCAAGAAATGGATACCAACCCTTCACAGCAAGGTTGTGCTTTGACTGCACCAATAACATGGCAGAATATGAAGCATGTATCCTAGGCCTCGAAGCCGCAATTGATCTAAGGATCAAAAACCTTGAAGTATACGGTGACTCAGCCTTAGTCATCTATCAAGTCAAAGGAGAATGGGAAACGAGACATCCCAATTTAATTCCCTACCAAGCCCGGGTTGTAGAATTGATCAAGCATTTTGATGAAATCAATTTCCACCACATACCTCGAGAAGAAAATCAGGTAGCAGATGCTTTGGCTACATTATCATCAATGTACCAAGTAAATTCCTACAACGAAGCACCAATCATAAGGATGGATCGTAGAGACAAACCAGTTGTATGCGCATCAGTCGAAGAAGAACTTGACAACAAACCTTGGTTCTACGACATCAAGCGATACCTCGAAGAGCAAGAGTATCCAGAAAGTATCTCGCACACCGACAAGAGGACCCTCAGAAGATTGGCATCCCAATTCTTCCTCAGTGGAAATACCCTCTACAAAAGAAATTATGACATGGTCCTGCTCAGATGTGTGGATAAACATGAAGCGGACATGCTCATCAAAGAAATCCACGAGGGATCTTTTAGAACCCATGCTAATGGGCATGCAATGGCAAAGAAAATCCTAAGGGCGGGCTACTATTGGTTAACCATGGAAGCTGATTGTTTCCACTATGCCAAGACTTGTCACAAGTGCCAGATTTACGCCGACAAAGTGCATGTGCCACCAACTCCACTGAACGTCATGACTTCACCTTGGCCATTCTCTATGTGGGGCATAGACATGATTGGAATGATCGAGCCCAAAGCGTCAAATGGACATCGCTTCATCCTCGTTGCCATCGACTACTTCACCAAATGGGTAGAAGCAGCTTCGTATGCAAACGTAACCAAACAAGTGGTAGCCCGATTTATCAAGAAGGAAATCATTTGCCGTTATGGTACTCCCCACAAAATCATCACCGATAATGGGGCAAACCTAAACAACAAGACAATGAAGGAGTTATGCAAAGATTTCAAGATTGAGCACCATAATTCCTCCCCTTACCGACCAAAGATGAACGGTGCGGTAGAAGCAGCCAATAAGAACATAAAGAAGATCATCCAAAAGATGGTGACAACATATAAGGATTGGCATGAGATGCTTCCCTTTGCGCTACATGGCTACAGAACAGCCATTCGCACTTCAACTGGGGCAACCCCCTTCTCCTTAGTATACGGTATGGAAGCTGTTCTCCCCGTAGAGGTAGAAATTCCTTCGCTAAGGGTCTTGATGGAAACCAAGCTAGAAGAAGCTGAATGGGTCCAAACAAGGTTCGACCAACTGAATCTCATAGAGGAGAAGCGTCTGACGGCAATATGTCATGGCCAACTCTATCAAAGGAGGCTCAAGAGAGCATTCGACAAGAAGGTCCGTCCTCGAGAATTCAAAGAAGGAGACCTAGTGCTCAAGAAGATATTACCTATCCACAAAGATCCCCGAGGGAAGTGGACTCCCAGCTATGATGGGCCGTACGTGGTAAAGAAAGCTTTCTCAGGCGGAGCCCTGATCATCACCACTATGGACGGAGAAGAGTTCCCACTATCAATAAACTCCGATGCAGTCAAGAGGTATTATGCCTAAAGAAAAAAAAAAGAAAGAAGAAAAAAGCTCGCTAAATCGAAAACCTGAAAGGGCGGTTTAGGCAATAGAGAGCGTCCTGCTGGATTGAAAACCTGAAAAGGCGGTCTAGGCAAAAATTAAGGACATCAAAAAAGGAAATACACCCCGGTGGATTGAAAAACTCGAAAGAACGATCCAGGCAAAAGTTAGGGGTTAACAAAAAAGAAAGGCAATGACTGCAGCATCCAAGCTCCGGACAAGATTCAAGAGGAGAGGAATCGATCTCGTCAGCATCTTCCACCAAACGAAAATCTCGAAGTCATAAGGAAATAGCATGTGTTGTGCCAAAACCAACATTTTCTTTTTGCTTTTTCTTGTCTTTCTCTATCCCACTTCTCACTTTGTGTATTTTTTACCCATTCAAGAGGTCAAATCTGCATTGAATAAATTTCTTTTTGTTATTTTATGTTCTCAGTAGCGCATAAAATTTTGTTTTATTCATGATGAAAATGCTTTAAAACATGGGAAATAAACAAAAGAATTTTCTTCCAAAAAGAGAAAAAAACAAACAAACTTTGCTTTATTTTGAATCTTCGTGATTTCTGAAAGAATTGCGGTAATTCCCACCAAAATATTGCACCAAAGGACTTATGCTCCTTAGCAAAGGCAAGTGTGTAGCTCGCGGCACGCGGAGCGCAAGAACCCCAAGGGTCAAGAGGAGCAGAATTCCCCAGTAAGCACCCTAAAGCATCCAAACACCAACAAAGGCTGGATATCGATCATGCTTCCAAAATGATCCTTTATCCCCATAAGCCAAACCTCATTGATACTCCCCAGGGAGTCTCAACCCCAAACAAAAGTCCAATCATTATTGGCAAACCCACAAATCTTCGGGCTTAGGCTCGAACTACACCGGTTTTGATCCCATTTGGGTATGTAGGCAAAGGACCTTGTCCTTCCAAACCGACCAACCAAAAAAACCAACAAAAAAGAGAAAGCCCAACTGTCATGAACACAACCACAAACAAAGACCGACTCTGCTCGGCACCCAACCAACATTATTTCATTTCATGCATGCATATTTAAAACCATTCATACACATGCATTTCATTTCATAAAACATGCATCCTCAACAAGGATCCTCCAGTGAGTATCACATATTCACCAACATCCATCAACATTCAACCAGGGGCACCTATTTAGGGTAAGACCGCAGCTCGTTAGGTATCGACCTCTAGAAGCAGTACCTAGATAAGATAACCTTCATCCCCCAGTGTATCGACCTTCAGTGTTAGCGGCTGAATAAGATCACAACTCGTTAGGAATCGACATTCAGAAGCAGTACCTGAATAAGATCACCTAGCTTAGGTATCCACCTCTAGAAGCAGTACCTAGAGTAAACCTCCATCTTAGGTATCGACCTCTAGAAGCAGTACCTAGATAAGATCACCTACCTCAATGTTCCACCTCTAGTGACATCCTAGAGTAAATCACCATCCTCAGGAATCGACCTCTAGAAGCAGTACCTAGATAAGATTACCTTCATCCCCCAGTGGATCTACCTCCAGTGTTAGCGGCTGGATACAATCAACTTTTACCAACCATCGCATTTGCATTTCGCGAAGGACAAAATTCGGGTCCTTCTTTTTACTTAATTGATCTTCGCAAAGAGTTCATGAGATGCCCTCGGCACTCACGCACTCTATGCGAAGACACAATTAAGTAGGGGCAGCTGTAGTACCCTAATTTTGTCCTACGCATTTTAAAACAAAAATCAAAAAAATCAAAGAGGGGAAAAAAAGTCAAAAGTCAACAAAAGTCAACAGAAAAGTCAACATTTCAAAAATGATGACTTCGCACTGCGAAGCTCACTTCGCACTGCGAAGTCTGCGATTTTTCTGCAGATTTTTGGTTTCTTTGATTTAATTCCAGAATTTGTTGCATATCATTTCTATAATTATTTTAAGTAGCATTCATGGCTAATTGGGCCAAGCAAAGCCAGAATTGAAGGACTTGCCATTAATGCCAAGGTTGGAAGCTTTTTCTTCCAACCTAGCATGTGACAAGCAAGTGGGCTTGCCCTTGGGCAGCTCTAGTCCCTCCCATGTGACCTGCTAACCACCACAAGGTTGCCAGCCACCTGCTTGAGGACTTTCCTCCTGCTTGCTCCCCCCAAAACCAGTCAAACCAGCTGGATTTTTTCACTTGAAAAACCATGATTGCCTACTCTGTTTTGCAGCAGCTTTTCACCCTCTCACACCAGCCAATAGTAGCCTTTTCATCCATCAATCTCTGCACATTACAGTGCACGTTTTCATTGACCAACCATTGAGATTGCAAGGATTGATCCCCAAGCATTAGCCAATTGCAAATCAGCTTTGTTCTTCATCATTACCTTCTAGAATTAGTTGAATTTGTGGCTGAAATCAAGCTGGATCTTGCCCCTTGGTACAAGGCAGGGTTGCCTCTATCCATTAGCATTTAATGCAAAGGGATTCAGCTTAATCTTGGCCACAAGTCAGCTGAATTTTGGGATTGTGTAATGATGAAAAAGATTTGGTTTTGGCCTATAAATAGAAGGCAATGCCCAAGGATACAAACACAGTTAACAACAGCATTTCAAGAGCAGAAACTCTACTCATTTTAGCCTACAAAACTCCACAAATAACCAGAAACAATCCATCCAACACAAAGCTTTCCAAAGTTCCAAAACCTTCACCAATATCCAAACCTCTTGTGAAAGCCTTTAACCAAATCAAATCAAGTGCAGCTGGAGCTTTGCTAAGGAGTTCTGTAAGTTTCTAAGCACTTATCTTGCATTTATAATTGTGTTTGCATAGCTATTTTGGTTCAAAACCATTTGATTCTAAAAAACCCTTTTTGAATTTCAAAGAAATCCCAAGGTTTTCAAAACATCAAAACTGGTTTGTCCAACCTTTTTCACCCCAAAAACTCAAAGTTTTTCACCCATCTATAAGGTCCTGAGTGTGTTTAGAAGTTGTTTCTGAACAAAAGTTCAGAAACAGCTTCTGAACCCAAAATTTCGCATGCTTCGCAGTGCGAAGTCATGGTCGCAGTGCGACCATGACAGAACTCAGAACCTGAGTTTTTTGTGTCAAAATGACCAATTTTTGAGGTTCTAGCCCCAGAGCTCAGAACCTAAGAGTTTTTAAACCCATGTTCTTCAAACCACAACAAGGATTTTGCATAATTTTGACAAAATCACAAGTTCGTATGACCATTTTGTGGATAACTTGCAAAACAAGTTATCTTCCCAAACTCTCAAACAAGCATGAACAAACAAGCTATGTTCATCATTTCAATCTAAACTTGAACAATAAATATTGTTCATGATGTTCAAAACTCAAAGATGAACATACACCGTTTACGTTCGCATTTTCGCAAAATGAGACGAACTTGCGCGTTTTTTAGCAAATTTGCTAAACCTTCCCATTTTGGGTTTTCAAACCAAATGTTTTGACATACCTTGGGATTTCTAAAGGATTCAACCCAAAAACATGAATGAAAAAGGGATGGTGTGACGTATGTCTCTCCATCGCCCCGATTGTACGAATGCGTGACGTATGTCTCGTCGCTCGGACAATCGTCATTCCCCCTTTTTTTCAATATGTACAACCCTAACCAAACCAAATCTTGGCCCCTTGTGGTCAATCCAAACCTTTTGGTCCCCCGTTGGCCATTAGACTCAACCCCTCGACTCATTTGAGTCCACTCGGTCAATGTTCGACTCGTCCGAGTCCATTGTACCCGTTCTTGATCTCAGTGGATCAATCGAACAATCGCCCGACTCGTTTGAGTCCACTTGGTCAATGTTTGACTCGTTTGAGTCCATTGCACCTCCCTTGGTCCCATAGCGACCAATTCAACCCTTTACTCTAACGGACGTACCTTTTAACAATTCTAATGTGATTCACGAACAAACGCTTAATAAGTCTCCAAGTGCGAGCATACAAGCTACGTTCTAATCGCAAGAATTCGGTTAAAACATCGTCCATTTAAAATCAACCAACACATGTACGTTTTTCTACCAAAGAACTACGTACGCTTTGAATTCTCCGACTACCGGGAGATACGTAGGAGCAAGATCGACATCTTGTCAAGCGCAATAATAAAAAACTTTTTTTTCTTTCGTTTGTTTTTATCTCTTTTCCCCCCTTTATTATTTTTAACATAAATGAACATGCACGCAAAGTATTAAAAAAAACAATTCAAGCTTTGACCAAATAGAAGGTTCCCGTTGAGTACAACGGACGTGAGGGGTGCTAATACCTTCCCCTTGCGTAATCGACTCCCGAACCCGACAATGGTTGCGATGACCAAATCCTTATCCTCATCGTCTAAAGGGTTTTATTATCGTTTCCCTTTACAACAAAAAAACTTAAGGGTTTATCAACGTTCCCTTTACACAAAAACTTTGGTGGCGGCTTCACAAAGGCCCTCCGAGCGTTTGCGAACGACCTCGGAGGATTTGCGCGTCTTTTTCCCTAGGAAAAAAACGAGGTGCGCACAGACATTACCGAGGCCTGATTGATCTGATGTTGAATGCTGATGTCATCTGGAGGCCGTACGAGGATCAGCGGGACGTTACACCTTTGCACGACATCTGTGGCACTCAGGTTGGATCATGGCCAGCAGTACGACGATGTGCCTTCACTTGCAGGAGCGGGTTCTCAAGCAGTACGACTATGTCCATACCATCACCAGATCTCCGACGACGTTTGACGCTCTTAGGCCAGAGGATGTGGTTGTGGCCTTTCTGGATTTTCTGGTTCATGTCTTTCCACAGGTGCTTCGGGGTCGGCAGACAGCAGAGGCTCGACAGTGGAGGTATCAGGAGGGGTACATGAGTTGGTTCTACCATGTATCTCATCCTATTATGAGTGACCTTACGCCCATTGCTGAGTACACATCTCATGTCCCTCCTTACGAGGAGGTTATTGTTCAGCAGCAGTGGGCCAGACAGGTTCCCGACCCACTCCAGATTATTGCGAACATCAGATTCGAGTCAACATTGAATTATCCTGAGCTGCATGCATAATTTATCGGTGTGTTATAGGGCATTCAGTCGGAGTATCACATTCTTCAGGAGGAGCCGGTTCCCTGGAGGAGGACCAGGAGCCATAGTCCACAGGAGTAGGGTCTTATTTTAGTTATTTTATGACATTTGTATATTTGTGGTTATTTTTATGACATTTCATGGGATTTTGATGTATTAAATTTACACTCGCACCTTTGCGCATTTTTATGACATTTTCATTAGTTTTTTGGTTTAATTTTGCGTATTTTAATTTTGATTGAATGAATTATTCCATGAATGAATGAATACAGGGATGAAAATGAATGAATATATGTATGGAAGTATGAATGAATGAAGGAAAATAGGGAAAAAAAGGTGTTTCTGCTGTTCTGTTACATGACACAAACAGATTGTGAGTTAACTCACGTAGGGATATAACCTACGTGACTTAACTCACGTTGGTGTATAACCTGCGTGACTTAAGTCACGCTCGGTAGATGTCAACGTGAGTTAAGTCACATGGCGTTCCTTTATAGGTCAGAAAGTACCTCATTTCTTCATTTCATATCTAAAATCTCTAAAAACTCTCTCAAATCATCTAAATCCCCAATTTCTTCAAGTTCAAATCAACCAACACTCCAATAACAAGTAAGTTTTCATAATCAAGTACCATTGTCATTTTATAATTTATATATTACATTTTTCCTCTTAAATTAGAAATTTTTTAGTTTTAGGGTTTGTTTAAATTTTGATTTTTTTTGGCAAGAAATGATACAATGTTTACATATAAATGACTTATGTTCCTTAAATGTTTAGATATTTGCATGTTTATGTTGTAGTTTTTAGTTTTAAGGTTTATGTATAATTTGCACTCCAAGTGTTTGATGAAATGTTTGAATGAGTTTTTCATTGATTGTTTTTAATTTCTAATGGTGTAGATCTGAAACAATGGACAATTTGTTCAAGGCTCAAGTATGCTTCAACGGTGGAAACCCTAATTTGTTCAAGGTTCGAGACGATGTCACGTTAAAAGAACTGAAGGATCAACTTGATCAAATCAACCAACGACTCAACCACGGAGACACAAGGAGGGTTGAATACGTTTGGTATAAACGTCCATCATTCGACTCAAAGGGGAGATTGACATTCAGTCGGCCGGAGTTAACGAACGACGACGACGTGGGGAGCATGTTCTCGATATTTGGTCAGCACAACATGTTCTCGAGGACCAAGATGGATGCTACGTTGCTGAGATCGCCTGAAGATATTCTCAAGAGTTTGATTCGGCCAGATAAAGATGTTTAGGTAGTATTATTATGTTGTGTCATTATTTTGAGGGATTTTAGTTTAATTCTTGTTAGTTTGCTGAAGATGTTGGCATTGAAGTGTCTTAAACTTAGCGTAAAGGTTTGCAAGTCTCTTTGGAAACTCAAAAGATTGAAGAGAGCACAACATGTATTCTGCCGAATCAACTATATAGATTTTCACATCGAATTCCTTCGTATAGGATGATTGCCCCAAAAGGGAATGGATTTCTAAGATGTTGTTTTGAGCTTGATCATGCTCATCTGTCAATTGAAACTTGTCAGTTGGCACGCCAATATGATTAAGTTCAAAATAATATATTGGGATGCGTTCCTTTGTGAGTACTCATCCTATATGAAGGGATTCGATGTGATAACCTATAAAGTTGATTTGGTAGAATACATGTGTTGTGTTCTCTTCATTCTTTTGAGTTTCAAACATACTACCAAATTTTTACACTAAGTATAAGACACTTCAATGCCAACATTTTCGGCAAACTTTTAAGAATTTAATTTAATCCCAACATCGTGATGATACCACATATTTAGGGAGAATGTAATGTAACGTAACACTTCGTTTATTTGAACAGAGATGAAATTAAAACTAAATAAATTTGTCGTATTCTATTAATTTTGGAATTTATTACGCTTACTTGTGTATTTTTAGTTATGATTTATTTTGAATCATGAATGAATTGTTGTTTCTAAGACATTACATGCTTTTAAAAAATGAACATAACATATTGTACGTTTGGAGTATTAAAAAAATAGCATCTTTGTGCAAAATTGATGAAAACTTAACTTACCTAAAACCAACATGTCTTAATTCACGTTGGCTTTGTACCTAGGTGACTTAACTCACGTTGGTTCAACGTGACTTAAGTCACGCTGACGCTACCGAACGTGACTTAAGTCACATGAAAAATATTTTAGAAAGATCACGTGGGAGTGAGCAATTCCCTTTAGGAGAAGAGCAATTTTCGGGCCTCCTACGCACGCTTTGGGTCAAGTGAAAGTTGGTCCAAAAATTGTTGTGCCGTATTGCTACTCAACTATAAGCACTATTAAATTTTTTTAACATTCCAAAATGTTTCTTTTATTACACTTGATCTAAAGTTTTTTTTTTTTTTTTTTAAAGAACACTATGATCTAAAGTTGTTATGCCATATTATATACTATCAATTTATTTATATGAAACATAATTATTTTTAAAAATCATGCATATGAGTGATTGTGATGTGTTGATAATTTATCAAAATTAAACTCTCGCTACATACACTATCGTCATGATGGAAACTAGCATGTTGATCTTAGAAAGAAATTAAGCCCCTCCGTAGTTCGTACAAGCAATACTCCAGTAAAAAATTTATTAAAATACTTACATAATAGTATTAGTTAGGTTAGATATTTCAAGTATAGGTGTGGTCAGACATTTATGGTAATTAAATACAATTTAGTACGAAATTCAGTTTACCCTGTTTGCTGGTAAACTATATTTATTGGTCACAAATGAGAAAAACACGAAAGTACTTCCACGTGACACCAATATTTCCCCATAAGCTAAAATACTTCCTCACCGATTGTCACTCAAATTAAATCATATGGCATCCATTTTTCTATTCTCAAATGCTCTTGGAAATGCACCGTTTCACCACAAATTTCACAAATATCATGCACAAGTCAATTTATCCAAACATGCAGCATGTAGACAACAAAGAGTGGAAACAAAGATAATTACTTGCATAAACTCAGATCAAAAGAGAGAGCCACATTCACACAGGCAGAGCCAAAATGGAAAAACAAGACGTCAAGAGATTATTGTAAGTGTTTTTATCTTACTATTTTTTTCCTGAAAGAATTTATATTACTATTGTTGTAAAATAATAATAATAATAATAATAATAATAATAATAATAACAATAATAATGATGATCCTTCAAAAACAATAATGATGATGATGATAAATTTTACTAGCTAGTATTATTTTTGTAGTTCAGAGTTTTCCCCCGAAGGAGCCCTATATACTCATATACAAATGACGTCAAAAAAATATCATATATATAAAAGGATTAAATGCATTTTTGGTCCCCTAAACAAATTTTTTGGTTCTTCTCATACAATTTATTTTTCCGGTTGTTATTTTTTTATTCAATTTATTGGATTTTCAAGACATTTTTTTGGGTTCTGCTGTGGTAACTATATTTAATTTCTTTATTTTTCTACTATTTATTCTCTTGTAAAAAAGCAATTACTTAAAACTTTTGACAAAAGAGTTTAATTACAATACACCAACAATGTATAATTATGTTAAACACAAGTTGTTTTCACCTTAAAAGGCAAAAAATAGTACCCTAACCAAGTAAATGGTGCCTCTTGATGATGTACATCGTCCGGTTTTTTTTTTTTTTTTTTAAAGTCAAATGTCATTAAAATTGTAAATGTATTTGTTCTAAATGGGACAAATGCATGCATTATTTTGCTTATATTAAAGTCCTGAAAGAGTACGTAAGGTCGTACTGAAAATAAACAGTGCCACGTGCCACATGCATGAATAAAACGCTTGATAGTGTTTGGACGTTGTCAGTTAGGACCCACCTGGCACCTTTATGTGAAGGCATTAAAGCAAGAACATTTTTCCTACAACAAATTAATGTTTAAAAGAAAAATTTAAGACTCAAATTATGCTTAAAAAAACTTATATATTATCCACAAACGAAATCTTTATATCACTAGCTGGGTTTAAACTCATACTCTTATGAACTATAAGTTAATCTCTAATATCTACACCAATCTTGATCTTGATTGATAAAAAACTAGTTTATTTATTGAGCATTAATAAAAAACTAGTTTATTTTATTTTTTGGTTAAGATATAAAACTAGTTTAAACCGACTAAATATATATTTTATTTTATTTATTTCATTAAATCTATTTATATAATAGAATAAAACACCCTGAAATTTTTTATAATTAAACCAATACTTTAGGTCTCGAATCACTCATTATAATTATCTAATATACGTCAAAATACTTCTTCCATTAAATAATTGTAAAAGGGACTGATGTGTTACATTAAGTGACATCGTCGTTTGTCTATATTGATGTCATGTCACATGTAATCATAAATACAAATTTCACATTATTTGAAAATTTAATTTTTTTATGCGTATTGGACTTCCGACGGAACCTTTAAACAAATTAACATTGTTGAGGAGTCCATACACATAAAATTTAAGTTTGCTAACCATTGTAAAATTTGTGTTTAGGATTCGTTGTGACGTAACATCAACATAGATAAGTTACAATTTTACATAACATGACACACTAACACATCTAACTAAACTAATATGATAAACATTATTTTGACAGAGGTTAGACAATTTGAGGGAGCAATTAAATATTTGTAAATTTGAAATGCCAAATTGTCATACACTTACAATTTCAATTCCCCTCTCAATTTTTATTTATTTATTTTTTATAAAAGAAAGTGGTTTAAAAAAAAAATAATTTTTTGAACAATTAAAACAAGTTTTGTTAAAACTGGTTTCGTATTTCTTTTGTTTTTCAGCATGCTCTAAACTTATTCTCTATTCATTTAAAACTTGTTGCTTTTTCAGGACGTTGTTCCAGGATCATGGGAATCAATGGAAGGGCTACTTCAATGCCATGCAAACTCTGTTCCTTTGTCACCTATCAACTTCTTGGAGAGAGCAGCAAAGGTTTGTAGAGACAGAACATCTCTTGTTTATGGTTCTTTGAAGTATAGTTGGGGTGAAACTCATCAACGTTGTCTCAAACTCGCCTCTGCTCTCTCCGAGTTGGGGATTTCTCGTGGAGATATGGTCAGTTCTCTCTATCTATCTATCATTGTTCTTTTGGCAAGACACAAAAACAAGCTTATGTCTTATAATTTATAGCTTGTAAGCTTGTCTTACAAAAAAAAAAAGACCTGTTTTGTAATAGTATTTTCGTCAGGAGCTTATAACTTATTTCAGGAACTTATATATTATTTTTCAGACGCTATTTCAAGTAGCGTTTGAACTTATAACTTATAGCTTATTGTTTATTCTTCCTCTTTTACCCTTACTATTTTATTTAATACCAGTTTTACCCCTTATGTTTTATTATAATTTAAAATAAAAAATAAAGGCATGTTTCTTATAAATAATTTAAAATAATTTTTCAGACCATTGTTTTTTCTTCCTCTTTTACCCTTACTATTTTATTTAAATACTGGTTTTACCCCTTATGTTTTCTTTCTCGTTTGAGCATATGGATTGAATATGCAAGTATTTTTGAGCTCTGTAGGTTATATATATAAGTAGTTAATTGGTCATTGAGCTCTGAGTTGTTATAAGACATTTTTGAGTTATGTGTTATAAAAAAAAACTATCCATTCTCAATGTGTCATTTTTAGTGTATTTTTAAATGGCGATGTTGTTGTTGTTGTTGTTGTTGTTGTTGTTGTTGTTGTTGTTGTTGTTGTTGTTGTTGTTGTTGTTGTTGTTGTTGTTGTTGTTGTTGTTGTTGTTGTTGTTGTTGTTGTTGTTGTTGTTGTTGTTGTTGTTGTTGTTGTTGTTGTTGTTGTTGTTGTTGTTGTTGTTGTTGTTGTTGTTGTTGTTGTTGTTGTTGTTGTTGTTGTTGTTGTTGTTGTTGTTGTTGTTGTTGTTGTTGTTGTTGTGTGTTGTTGTTGTTGTTGTTGTTGTTGTTGTTGTTGTTGTTGTTGTTGTTGTTGTTGTTGTTGTTGTTGTTGTTGTTGTTGTTGTGTTGTTGTTGTTGTTGTTGTTGTTGTTGTTGTTGTTGTTGTTGTTGTTGTTGTTGTTGTTGTTGTTGTTGTTGTTGTGTTGTTGTTGTTGTTGTTGTTGTTGTTGTTGTTGTTGTTGTTGTTGTTGTTGTTGTTGTTGTTGTTGTTGTTGTTGTTGTTGTTGTTGTTGTTGTTGTCGTCTTCATAAAAAATTGAATGTTATAAAAATGTCATTTTATGTCATTTTACATCTATCAGCTAGTTGAACCGCTAATTTTACCAAACACTTCAATTAGCTTATCAGTCATAAGTCATCGGTCATCAACTATAAGCTATCAGCTATCAGCCATCAGTCATCAGTCATAAGCTATTAGCTAACTTATCAGCTATCCGCTATTTTTGCCAACAAAGAATAATTACTTATAAAGGCTAATTAATCATAACATAATTACAATATAAAATACAATAATGAGAGAATCACAATTATTGTAACATCCCCCCTCAAACTCAAGTGGGTGAAGCAGTAATCAACTTGAGTTTGGAGACTAAAGTGCGGAAGTGACCAGGAGAGTGAGGTTTTGTGAACAAATCAGCCGGCTGGTCAAGAGTGCCAATGGATATGATGTTCACCACGAAGAAGATGTTGGCGAATGAAATGACAATCAATTTCAATATGTTTTGTTTAATCATGGAAAATATCATTGTGGGCAGTTTGAATGACACTGCGATTGTCACAATATAGATCAGTTGATGAAGAGTGTGTTGTCTCTAAATCAACAAGAAGCCAACGAAGCCACAATATCTCTGAAGTAGTATTAGCAAGTGCATGATATTCAAATTCATTGTTGGAGCGGGCTATCAAGGTTTGTTTCTTACTACGCTAAGATATAAGAGAATCTCTAAGAAAGATACAAAAACCATTGGTGGAATGACGATCACTAGGATCACCGGCCCAATCAGCATCAGAGTAGGCTCTAAGGATCAATGAGGATGTAGCTGAGTAATGAAGACCATAAAATAAACTACCCTTGATGTAACGAATAATTCGGAGGACAACGACATAAAGTGTTGTACGTGGAGAAGCCATGAATTGGCTAACAAGATGAACAACATATGAAATATCTGGCCGAGTAACTGTGAGGTATATCAGACTACCTACGAGTTACCGATAAAGAGTGGCATCATCTAGCAAAGTACCCTCTTGAGGAGAAAATAGGTTGAGTTCAAGAGAAGTGTGTTCAATTATGCAATCAGTGAGACCTGTTCGAGAGACAAGATCAGAAGCATACTTAACATGTGAGATAAACAAGCCATCACTCGAAGATAATACTTCAAGTCCTAGAAAGTAACTTAACTGTCCAAGATCCTTCATCTCAAAATGTTGACACAAGAATTTCTTGAGCTCTTCAATTCCAACAGAGTCATCTCCAATAATAATCATGTCATCGACATAAAGAAGCAGGACAACTGTATCATTATCAGTTTTTCGAGTAAAAAGAGCTGAATCATGACCACTAGAAGATAAATTCAACTGGGTGATAGTTCTGTGAAATTTAGCAAACCAAGCTCTAGGTGCTTGTTGGAGACCATAAAGAGCCTTACTGAGGTGACATACTTTGTTTTCCGGACAAGTATATCCTGGAGGAGGACACATGTAAACCTCTTCTTCTAACTCGCCAGTGAGGAAGGCATTTTAACATCCATCTAAGTGAGTCTCCATTTGCGAGTGGCAGCAATGGCAAGAAGAGTTCGAACAGAGGTGATGCGTGCAACAGGGGCAAATGTTTCTTCATAATCAATATCATACTCTTTAGTGAACCCTTTTGCCATAAAACGAGCCTTGTAACGCTCGATAGATCCATCATAGAGAGTTTTTATTTTATAAACCCACTTGCATCCTACAAGAATCTTATTAGAAGGAGGATCAACAAGGTCCCAGGTGTGGGTTTTATCTAATGCATGTAATTCATCCTCCATAGCTTGTTGCCAATGAGGATCTGTAGAGGCTTCCTTATAGGATTATAGTTCATGATAATGAAGCATAGTGGAATAACAATGGTAATCACGAAGGTAAGGAGGTGGATTTCTTACTTGTTCAGGAAGCTCAATAGTGGGCGGTGCAGGATCAACAGTCGGAACAACATCATCAGAAGTGGGTTGAACATCGGGAGAGGTTTGAAGCTCACTAGAAGAACCTGCATATGTCTCAGAACCTACATATGTGTCACTAGAAAAATAGTCGACATCAGGGTTAGCAAAGAGAGGAGTGGAAGTAGACGGGATTGACTTAAACTTTGACAAAGAAGAAAACATTAGATGTTCCCAAAAGACAACATGCCGAAGAGATCCATCAGCAGTGTGGATAGAACGGTTAATGTCATTTTTAGATAGGAAAGAAAATAAATGAGAGGATGATGTCATATGGTTACAGCAGGCAGAATCAAAATACCATTTAGAATTACCTGGTATAGTGGAAAGAGCGGCGAGAGTATTACCAGAAGGAAGAAGATGTGTAAGAAGAGACTCAATGTTTGTGATAGGGGCTGCAGACCCAAAAGAGTTGGGATGAGGTTGATTCCTATTCTAATCAGGCTGTGTAGGACGAGTGAGACAATTTTGAATCAAGTGCCCAACCGTCTTACAGTATCGACAACAATTTGAAGCAATATGACCCTTTTTCATATAGTTATAACATTCAACGGTAGGGCAATCAGGGAAAGAATGTCCAAAATTACGACAACGGCTACAATAATTCTCCATTATTGTACAATAATATTCAAAGAAAGATCACAATAATATTCAAGAAAGTACAACACTGTAAGAGGTCAATTGGGGAATCGACCGGAAAAGAAATTTGAAAAGATCTCACCAAACTCCTTTAGGAAGCTATTGGTGTGATGCTGATTTGATGAAATTAGCCAAGTTGCAATTGGCCAATTTGCTATAGCACAACCTATGAGGAAACAATGAAGGAAAAAGTGATCCCACAAACTAACAATATTGTGGTTAAAGAAAAGAACGAGACAGTGGATGTAGCTTAGTTTTTTTTTTTGTGTAAAAGCAAAATATTAGTATGTGGGATGATTCAACGGTGGGACGGTAACTTAAAGACCACATGAAAACTAATGAATTGAAAGCCTAAGCTCTTGATATCATGTAGAAACTCAGGAAGGTATAGACTGAATATACATTTGTATATTTTCTGAATGTGTATCAAATACAAGCAAGAGCTCCTGTTTATATTATAGGATTGGAAACAAAGAATAATTACATATAAAAGCTAATTAATCCTAACATAATTACAATATAAAATACAATAATGAGAGAATCACAACATACTGTAACATATGCTACCATTTTCATGTTTCTTTTTTCACTATTAAGCTTTATGGTCTGAATCGATAGGTTTTGATATCATATTAAAATTTTTTATTGCGTCAAATTCATATTTACAAAATCGACTTGTAAAGTGAGGGGTACATCAGTTTATAAACTCTAGTGATACTTTATCTTTAATTTATGTGGGACTAAGTTTTTTTCAATACTACAATTAGTGTTCTTAGAAATTTTGTTAAAATCATAACTATACATGCTTCATGCAATTCTTTTCACATTTCCATTAATTCCAAAAAATGTGCACAATTGTTTACTTCAAGAGTCTTATCTCCTTGTTAGCAAGTAAAATTAACACAAATTTTAGAAAATGAAAAATAAAAAACGCTTTCACAAAGTAATAGAGTCTCATATAGTGATTACTGACCAAGTTATCACTTAAGGTTATTTGAATAATTAGGTGGTAGTGATTGATTTGCTAGGGTATTATGTTTTCAGAAAGTGGCTACTGCGAAAATTGGGAAGAGTATATGATAGGTGACATTTTTGTTATGAATTGTAGCTAGTCACTTATTCTAGCATCTAAGCTTGTCTTGCTTGTTTATAGGCTAAATTGCAGCCTTAACAATTACAACATGCAACTCTTCTCAAGTCTCTAATTTTCTTGAACTTTCTATACCTATTCCTTCAGTTTTCTAATTGTTTGCTGTAGTATTTAATTTGAATATCACCGCTTAATTTCGAGATGCTACTTTATTTTTCTGCTGTACTATCTTGCATTGATGTTTCTATAAAATGCATTGCATTGCACTGTGAACTGTGCTAGTTGGCTTTGATGCTTAGTAAGGTGAATGAATCACTGATGCTGTGCCATGTTGATTGCAAACAGGTTGCCACATTAGCACCTAATGTCCCTGCAATGTATGAGCTGCATTTCGCTGTACCAATGGCTGGTGCCATTCTTTGTACTCTTAATTCACGCCTTGATGCAAATATGGTTTCAGTCCTATTGGAGCATTCACAAGCTAAGATTCTATTCGTAGACTATCAACTACTCGAAGTTGCTCGAGGAGCATTGGACCTCCTAGCCAAAAGAGCGAAAAGAAAGCCTATTTTAGTCATGATCATTGACTCTGATAGCACATCTAATATTGACATTACTGTAATTAGTTATGAATATGAAAAACTTATAGCTATTGGACATAATGATTTTGATATTGTGAGGCCACACAGTGAATTAGATCCTATAAGTATAAATTACACTTCTGGCACTACATCTAGGCCTAAAGGAGTTATCTTCAGTCACAGAGGTGCTTATCTAAACTCTCTCGCAACGGTTCTACTCTTACAAATGACCCTCTTTCCTGTTTATCTTTGGAATGTTCCATTATTTCATGCTAATGGTTGGTGCTTAGCTTGGGGAGTGGCAGCACAGTTTGGAACCAATATTTGTCTAAGGAAAGTCTCTCCAAATAACATATTTGACAATATAATTAAGCATAAAGTAACATACATGGGAGGAGCGCCTACAGTTTTGAATATGATTGCGAATTCTACATTGGCCGATAGAAAGCTGCTCAATCACAAGGTAGCAGTGATAACCGGAGGTTCCCCTCCACCTCCACAGATCCTTTCGATGATGGAAGAAAATGGTTTTAATATTACTCACATGTATGGCCTCACAGAAACATGTGGTGCAGGGACTTTTTGTGCTTGGAGACCTGAGTGGGACATGTTACCTCCTAAAGAAAAATCAAAGATAAAAGCTAGGCAAGGTGTACCACATGTAGGGTTGGAGGAACTTGATGTCAAAGATTCTTCAACAATGGATAGTGTTCCGGCTGATGGAAAAACGGTTGGTGAGGTAATGTTTAGAGGGAATACAATGATGAGTGGTTATTTTCAAGACTTCAAAGCAACAGAAGAAGCATTCAAAGATGGTTGGTTTCATAGTGGCGATCTTGCTGTGAAACATTCTGATGGTTACATCGAAATCAAAGACCGGTTGAAGGACATAATAGTATCCGGGGGAGAAAACATCAGCTCAATCGAGGTAGAAACGGTTTTGTATAGCCATCCAGCGGTCTTAGAGGCTGCGGTTGTTGCTAGACCTGATGATCTATGGGGCCAAACTCCTTGTGCATATTTGAAATTGAAAGACGGGTTTGATGCAGATGTTCAAGAAATAATAAACTTTTGTAGAGATCGTTTGCCGCATTTCATGGCTCCTAAAACAGTCATTTTTCAAGATATGCCGAAAACTTCAACAGGTAAGATACAAAAGTTTGTTTTGAGGGAGAAAGCCAAGGCCTTGGGAGCATTTCTGGACCCCTAGATTGTAAAAGAAAAATTGTTAAGTGCTCAAGTCAGTATGAAGAATAGTCAATTAGAAATTTAATCTGCATGAAATTTCACTTTTATTATAATATATAGTTGAATGATGAGTAGAATTTTCCCATGAATCCATATTTATGCCGCCTGAGAACTAACAAATTGGATGTATATCACATTCTTATGAGAATTTAGTGGTTTATCAAGTTATGTTGAGAACAGAACACTGCTCAATATTATAACATATTTCAAAAAGGTAGATAATGGAACCTTAATCTATTCGATTCTCAGTCTTAGTACCACTAATCAATGATAGTTCTGCATCATATTTGGGATCTTCTAAATACATGATTATGAATCTTATATTCTTGTTTGAAAGTAGACTTGGTACATGTTTTGTAACAATTTCTATGTTATGTACAATTTAGGAGTAAGTAAGGGGGGTATTATTTTTATTTTTTTGACGGTAAAACAACTTCATTTCATAGAAAAACAACATTACAGATAACATGAGACACTTGAATTAGGGCATTCTTCATCCATAATCTAGGAGCAATCCTAAAATAAAAATCTACATACGCATAATCAACAGTACACATAGGTTCTTCAAAAGCCAAAAAGACATAACAAAATCAATAACAACAACCTAAAATCCACCCATCTAATCTCTTACAAACACGGACAATGGCAATATGTGATTGAGAATCCACGGTCTTTCTCCAAATCCAATTACTGATGATCTTTTTGACTTGTGTTTGCGCAATTCGACTATATTTGGTCTCAAGATTGACCACTTTTCTCGAATGTTCGAAAACTACTTGATGATTAAAGAGGGAGTTTCAATGGTTGTCAGCCCGTAAGGGAGGCATTTTTAACTTCAGGCAAATAGGGGTGAAATGAAACTCCTTGTGCATATTTGAAGTTCAAAGAGTGGTCACTAAAGAAATAATCAACTTTTGCAGGAACGTTTGGCTCATTAAGTGACTCCTAATACAATCATTTTTCTAGACATGCCATAAACTTCAACATGTAATTAAGATACAAAAGTTTGTTTTAAGAAAGAAAGCAAGGCCTTGGACAGCATTTCTTGAGCCCTAAGATTTTTTGATTTGCAAAAGAATAAGTAGTAGTACCAATAAATCTTTAAACTGTGGGATAAATTTTTTATTTGTCAGGTGTATCGTGGACAATATAATGCACAAACAACAACACCAGCAGTGTAATGCACAAACAAAATAATGCAAAATTTATTATAATAGACTTCATGATTTATATCAACGTTTATGAATGGAAATATTAATTAGAGTAGAGGGGGGAGAGAGTTGTGAAAAATGTGAGGTAAGTTAGAAGTCTCACATTGAATAAAAATATGAGTCTTGAGCAATATATAAGTGATAGGACCCATAAATTCAATGTGTTAAGGTTTCAAGTCAGTATACGATCTCTAACAATTATATATACAAGGGCCGATTTTCAAATCTCAAATTCCTCACTTATTCACCTTAAATGTGAAATTCTAACCACGTGTGGTTGATTGCTTGAGTCAACGCGAAGAATAAAAAATAAGATATATATATTCTTATTAGAGATAGATATTAGCTTAGTCTAGTTTAGCTTTGTCTAAACCAATATTGTAATGAAGCTTGTATCTAGATGCTTCCATAACTAACTATAGAAGTTAGTTATGCCAGCTGTATGCCAGCTGAACTGTTACTGACACGTGTCAGTCAGCTTGGGTGTAAACCTGCTATAGCAGGTAACCACAGTGGGTCTATAAATGTAAGTGGTTACCTCCTTTTGTAACAATTTTGGAAAATTCAATAACAGAAATCAGAGTTCAATGAAACTCTTCTCCTCAATTTCTATTATGGTATCAGATTAAGCTCTGCTCCGCTCCATGGCAGATCCACAACAACCACCACTTTCCGCCGCTGCTTCAGGTGGTGCAGGGAGCTCCGTTCCCCCTCCATCTGTTCCAACTTCGTTTTCCTCTGAACATCGACCTTCGCTGCAGTTTTCCATCAAGATCTCTGAAAAACTTGGTGAGAAAAACTTCCATCTATGGCGTCAACAGGTCGAACCATTCATCAATGCTCATAATCTCACCGATTACGTCGTTTGCTCTCGCGTTCCACCGCAGTTTGTGGATGATGAAGCTCGCCGCACCGGTACGGTGAATCCGGCGTACACGACATGGCGGAATCGCGATCAGATGCTTCTCTCCTGGCTTCAATCCACTTTAACCGGTGAGATCTTGTCTCGTATGCTAGGCTGTGCTCACGCACATGAACTATGGGATCGATTGTTCAATTACTTTCACAAACAAACTCGTGCTCGTGCACGCAACCTTCGTATGGAATTGCGTGCTATCACGCTTGAAAATTCTTCAATTCAAGATTATCTACTGCGTATTCGCACTACTGTGGATGAATTAGCGTCCATTGGAGATCCAATACCGGTTAACCATCACATTGATGTTATTCTCGAGGGTTTACCATCTGAATATGCACCGGTTGTTTCCGTCATTGAGAGCAAATTCGATATTTTAGATCTGGATGAAGTTGAGGTCCTACTTCTTGCTCATGAACTTCGTTTGAACAAGTTCAAAAAGCAAACAGTTGCTGATGCTGCCTCCCTTAATCTCACTCACACTGTGCAACCACAGGCACATTCCACCACTGAAGCTGGCAGCTCTTCTCCTGCTGAACCACAATCTCCACCCTCTCATGAGCCTGATTACAACTCCTTTCGTGGTGGTAAACGTGGAGGACGTGGTGGTCGTGGTGGAAGAGGACGAGGAGGTCGTAATGCTGATCTACAATGCCAGGTTTGTTTGAAATGGGGGCATGCTGCGTTTAGTTGCTGGCACAGGTTCAACCATCAGTATCAACCAGCCTCTGGTGCAGCTCCTGGAGCTCATGGTGCGCCTAACAATCATCCTCCTGTGTATGGTTCTCCTTCTAATTTTGGCTATCCTCAACCTCAATATGGTAATCCCTATGGCTACTTTGCTCCTAACAATGTATGGATGAGACCTCAACCACGAGCACCTCCTCTGCTTACTCCTGCTCCCAGTGCCTTTATTACCAATGCTGGTCCATCCACCTCTAACTCCTGGTTCCCCGACTCGGGTGCTTCCTTCCATGTCACCAATGATGCAAGAAACCTTCAACAGTTAACACCATTTGAAGGTCATGACCAAATCTACATTGGCAATGGTCAAGGTTTGAATATTTCTTCTGCTGGCACCAGCACTTTTCACTCACCTTTTGCTCCACACAAAACTCTCACTCTTCACAATCTCCTCTTAGTGCCTTCCATTACCAAAAATCTACTTAGTGTCAGTCAGTTTGCTAGGGACAATAATGTCTATTTTCACTTCTCTGCTAATGAATGCCTTGTTAAATCTCAGGAAACTGATGCTGTTCTTCTTAAAGGACATGTTGGAAGTGATGGTCTATATGAGTTTCCAGCCATTTCTCTCTATTTTGCTAAGTCCTTTCCTTTATCTGCTTCCTTGCCTTCTGTTAATACTGTTTTCAGCTGTAATAATGCTTCTAGCTTAGCACCTAGTAGTCACTATTTGTGGCATCAAAGGTTAGGACATCCTAATACTCATTCATTCAAACTTGTAATGCAACACTGCAATATCTCTTCTATTAATAAAGATATTTCCACATTTTGCACTGCTTGTTGTATGGGTAAAGCACACAGACTCCACTCACCCACCTCACACACCACTTATAACACCCCTCTTGAACTTGTGTATAGTGATCTGTGGGGACCATCTCTTAGTTCCTCAAAACTAGGATATAACTACTATATTTCTTTTGTGGATGCTCACTCCAAGTTTACATGGATTTACCTCTTAAAATCAAAGTCTGATGCCTTTTTGCTCTTTAAACAGTTTAAGTCAATGGTTGAACTTCAATTTGGTTATCCCCTAAAAGCTCTTCAAACTGATTGGGGGGGAGAGTTCAGGCCCTTTACCAAATTCTTAACTGACTTAGGAGTCATTCATAGATTGATCTGTCCTCACACTCACCACCAAAATGGTGTGGTTGAGAGAAAACACAGGCATATAGTTGAACTGGGTCTTACCCTCCTAACTCAAGCTTCTCTTCCTCTCCAATTCTGGGACTATGCCTTCCTCACTGCTGTTTATCTTATCAATAGGCTACCATCATCATCCATTAACTTTCAAACTCCTTATTTTTTACTGTTTAAACAGCATCCTGATTACAAGTTTTTAAAAGTCTTTGGTTGTGCTTGCTTTCCCTTACTCAGACCTTATAATACTCACAAACTTGACTTCAGGTCTCAAGAGTGTCTCTTTCTAGGCTATTCTCCCTCTCATAAAGGGTACAGGTGCCTATCTCCCAGTGGCCGACTTTATGTGTCTAAAGATGTTTTATTCAATGAAAACAGGTTCCCATACACTGACCTGTTCTTAAAGCCCACTGGCCCCTCCTTACCTTCTCAACAATCTAGTGTTACACTTTCTCCCTTACCAATTGTACCACCTGCTACTTCTGGCCCACATGAGTCTACACAGTCCTCTAGGACTTTATCCACTCCAAATACTGGCCCACATGAGTCTACACAGTCCTTTAGGACTTCATCTACTCCAAATACTGACACAGACCAGTCCTCTCCTTTATTCTCACCTCATTCCTTGGCCAGTCCCTTGTCTCATCACTCTACTTCACAGGCTGGCTCTCCTCCTGCTAGTACTACTACTTTACCACCCTCTACTTTACCTCCCAAAGCTGTTCCTGTTCCAGCTACACCAGTAAATGACCATCCCATGCAAACAAGAGCCAAGTCAGGCTTTATTCAACCCAAGCACCAATTTAATCTTCTCATAGCTCATGCTGAACCTAAAAATGTCAAACAGGCCCTTCTTGACCCTCAGTGGCTCACTGCTATGCAGGCAGAATATAATGCTCTCCTTCAAAATAACACTTGGTCCCTGGTTCCTCTCCCCTCAAATAGACAAGCCATTGGATGCAAGTGGGTGTTCAGAATTAAAGAAAACCCAGATGGGTCTGTCAACAGATACAAGGCCCGGTTAGTGGCTAAAGGCTTTCATCAAAGACATGGGTTTGATTTTATGGAAACATTCTCTCCTGTTGTAAAGCCGGTTACCATCAGAGTAGTGTTAACCATAGCAATTACACATCAGTGGTCTATTCAGCAGTTAGATGTGAACAACGCCTTTTTAAATGGCATTCTTGATGAAGAGGTATATATGCAGCAGCCTCCGGGCTTTGAATCAAGTGATCCCACTCTGGTGTGCAAGCTCAATAAAGCCCTCTATGGCCTTAAACAGGCTCCCCGACAGTGGTTTGAACGTTTACAAGCCACTCTCCTTCATCTTGGGTTCAAGCCCAGCAAATGTGATCCCTCACTCTTCACTTACAACTCTCAGTCCAACACTATATATCTACTTGTTTATGTGGATGATATCATCATTACTGGCAACAACACAGTTCTTCTTCAAACTGTTATTTCCAAGCTCAACCAGGCCTTCTCTCTCAAACATCTGGGTTCCTTGGATTACTTCTTGGGTATTGAAGTCAAAACGTTGTCAAATGGTTCTTTATTGCTCACACAGTCCAAATATCTCAGAGATCTCCTCAACAGGTCCAATATGCTTGAGTCAAACCCAGTTTCAACTCCTATGCAATCCACTTGCAAACTGAGCAAAATTGGGTCTCCAGCTCTAGCTGATCCCTTTATGTATAGGTCAGTTGTTGGTGCTCTTCAGTATGCCACCATAACAAGACCAGAGATCTCCTACTCAGTAAATAAAGCCTGTCAATTCATGTCTCATCCCCTTGAAGCTCACTGGGTTGCAGTCAAGCGCATTCTTAGATACCTTAAAGGTACCCTTGATCATGGTTTACTTCTATCCCCAACTGTCACTCACACACCTCCCTCCCTCAAGGCCTTTTGTGATGCTGACTGGGCCTCTGACCCTGATGACAGGCGCAGTACCTCCGGTGCAGCCATTTATTTTGGCCCAAATTTGGTATCATGGTGGTCCAAGAAACAACCTGTTGTGGCCCGCTCTAGCACAGAGGCAGAGTATAGAAGCTTAGCTCATGCTTCTGCAGAATTGCTCTGGATTCAGACCCTGTTAAATGAACTTCTTGTTCCCTTTGCTGCACCAATTATCTTGTGTGACAATCAGTCTGCAGTCCTGCTGGCTCACAATCCCATCATGCACTCCAGAACAAAGCATATGGAAATTGACCTTTTCTTTGTCAGGGAAAAAGTTCTCTCCAAGCAACTTGTTGTATCTCACATCCCTGGTGTTGATCAATGGGCAGATATTTTGACTAAGCCTCTCTCTACTTCCAAGTTTCTTGCTCTCAGACCCAAACTCAATGTGACTTCTGTCAAGCCCCCTTGAGTTTGTGGGGGGGGGGGGGGGGTATTAGAGATAGATATTAGCTTAGTCTAGTTTAGCTTTGTCTAAACCAATATTGTAATGAAGCTTGTATCTAGATGCTTCCATAACTAACTATAGAAGTTAGTTATGCCAGCTGTATGCCAGCTGAACTGTTACTGACACGTGTCAGTCAGCTTGGGTGTAAACCTGCTATAGCAGGTAACCACAGTGGGTCTATAAATGTAAGTGGTTACCTCCTTTTGTAACAGTTTTGGAAAATTCAATAACAGAAATCAGAGTTCAATGAAACTCTTCTCCTCAATTTCTATTAATTCTCCATAAAATTTTATTTCCACTATAATGAGTTTAAGTAAATGATGCTGAAGTACCACAAGAACCTATATTCATGCCACCCACCTATATGCAGAAACTAAGAATTTACTTCTGCATCATAGTTTTATGAGAATTTTTGTTGTTTAAATTGTAGGTAGAGCAGGATACTTCTCAATATCAAGACGTATTACAAAAGGGTATAAAATGGAACCACAGTACAAGTGATTCCCAATCTTAATCCCAATGGTCAATGATAATTTGGGATCATAGTAGTGTGTAGTAAGTTTTCCTTCCAAGTCCACAGTGATAACTCCTCCGTTCTTCGACAAATTCAGACTTGAAACTTTTTTTGTGATGATTGCCAGAGCCTTTCTAATGAAAGGGTATTTCAGCATTATGTCCAGTTCAGGAGAAAAGGCCTGCCAGAAATACACAAACAACAGCATTAATCTAATATGAGTTACCAATACATATATTTAGCACTTTTCTTTTCCTTGTATAGAGACTATTTATGGCCTTAAAAAAAAACCTAAATTGGATGTCACATTTTTTTTGGTGAATTAAAATCGATCTTTATCCCTTTTGTGTATGTGAATCGGTATCTTCTGTCCGCAACTGAAGAGATTAATCTCTCGAGTCAAATATGACCACAATGAATGACAAAACTCTGCTTCAATAGATTTAACAGTTCAATAAATAGCTAATAAAAATAAAATAGTGACTTCAAATGATACCGTGAATATTCCAATCCAGTACTGCCCATGTCCATCATAATGAATGTTATCAGGCATGCCAGGGAGGTCACAAAACTTTTCTGTGCTTCCTTTTTTTGGGCCATGTATGTAATATTTCTTGCAATTCATCCTGCAGCATTAGCCATAAAATAAAATAAGTCCAACAACATTCCGAAGTAACAACGCTTGAGCCCCTTAGTTTGATGGAAATTTATTTGAGAATATGTATGTTATTTTCATTTTTCAAATTATTTTGACACTTTGATTTTACAACGTTTTTATTTCTTTTTTTATGTTCATGAATACAATGATTTTTACTTTTATACTTGTACTAACAAGGTGATAAACAACTTACATGGGAGTTTCACAAAAGACCACAAAATTTTGATCAGGTGAGACTGCAACTCCATTAGGAAAATAGAGGTCACTGACAAGTAGGGTTGTCTTTTTTGTTGCTGGATTATAACTCAAAAACCTACCATTAGGTTTGCCTTCAAATATATCTAGGACAGAATCTTTGTATGAATATTTGGATGAAGCGTCCGTGAAATAAATAGTACCATCATGTGCTACATCAACCCCATCTGTTAATTTGAATTTTAAGCCCTCAATCTCAGTCACAAGCACTTCAATCTCTTTTTCTCTTGTTACTCTCAGCAGCCCCTATATCATATCATTAATTAATTATATGACTGAATAAGTGGGTCACAAGCCATGCATGATGCGCCCACTAAATAAATGATAATGTAATTTGTCACAATTTTTTTTGTCAAGTAATCTAGCGACTAGAATTCACTTTTAAGGTGAATAAATGGAGTATCCAAAGTTCGAACTCTGACCCCTACATACAAAATGCATTGTGTTTGTCAACTAAGCTATGTGCTCACATGACTTAACTTGTCACAATTTAGTCCAAGGATTTAACACTCCAAAGAAAAGAATGCCATATATAGAAATATATTTTGGCTAATCATACATGAGCTATTTTGTAGTTACTATTTGGAAGAATTACATGCTTTCACATATGATTTTTTGTTTCTTGTGAACAAATCTTTCGTGACACCCCTAAACAAAAATTCTTTAACAATAAGCATTTTTTTTAATAAAGACTAATTCAGTTTTTTAGTAAGTCTAGTTAATAAATTTATTAACTTTTGGGGACTTCTATGGCCCTGTCTTATTTTTCCGCTTTTTATATTTTTTTTAGGGTCATGCTAACTTATATTCTTAGAGCACATGTTAAGCATTCCGCTAATGGTAAAAATTTATTGAAAAAAATTAATATTAAACATTTTGAGCAATAAATTAACACAACTTACATTAAAGAGGTGTACTGATTGTATAAAGTGTGTTTACACTAACATCCAATAAAATCCTACTGTTTTGCTATGTAATTTTTTTGAAATTAAATATTAAAAAATTGCTCGGTCCATTTTTCCGTATCACACCCCGTGAATGGTGGCGCTCCATACAAAAAGTGAAGTATTATTTGAACAACCATTTGGTTGACAACTTATAAGACAAAATAATTTACAAATAAAAAGTAAGTATTTGCACGAAAACCAAAGCAATATGGAGATAAAGTAAAAAATAATGCGAGCATGAGAGAGAAAGTTGTCTAAAAGTTGTCACGTAATGGATGTTCAAATATCATCTCTCTAAAAAAAATTAGGCCAGTCACGGTTTAAAATTTCAATAAGTCTTTGCTATAACATAAATTTCTGCATAGTAAAAAAGAATAATTTTTAGAATATACTCCTTCTCTCCCTGTTTATAAGAATAGTTTACAAAAAAGTTGTCACTAAATATAAGATTATATACTAATTTCTAAATGTATTGATTACTTTTTTTCCAAATATACCCCTTATTAATACTATCAATTTGTCTTGGTATATGAAAAGTTAACATTAAATATATATTTAATTAAAGGTAATTTAGTAATAGTCACACATATTTGAGACAACTTTATTACTCTAACAATTTTTTTAATACACGTGATTTTTGTAAATTACTACTATAAAAAGGGACATAGATAGTATAATTTTTTAGATGAACTAGAACTCATGGGTGCCGGTGCTGCAAAGCTAGTTATTTTGTGATGAGTTTCTTAGTGAGATGTGAGATCCATATGGAGAACGTGGGAAGGTGGGAACATATGGCAAAATAATAAACATTTTAATTTAATTTATATGGGAAAATGTGGGTTTCTTTATTTTAATTTAATTAATATAATTTTTGATGTGACATAATAACAAAATTTGATTGGTATACTTTGCAAATAATAACTTACACTTGTCCATTACACTCTAATTTATAGCTTTTTATTGGTACAACTGGAAAAAAAATTATATATCTTTAGTTACAATATTCACAATAAATCTTAAAAGTTAATTCAAGACTTAATAAAAGATAGTTAATATATGTACAAAATACATATATTACATGTTTTAAATGGATGCATTTATAGAAATATTCAAGTAAATTTTAAAAATACTTAAAAGTTATTTCAAGATTTTGTTTTTCGAAAGGAAGTTATTTCAAGACTTAAAAAAAATAGTTAATCTTGAATAAAAAAAATAGTTAATATATCTACACATCATTTGTTGAATTACTTTGAGTTTAATGACAGTGAGTTGACAATCCAAAACAATTTTGCACACACAATCAATCAAAATATTTTGAATTACCACATCAATTATTTTTTTAATTTATTTGACAATTCTAAATAATTTAATTGGTTGTATGTACAAAATTGTTTTGTACTATCAACACACTACCATTAAACTCTTATTTTATACCGTGATGCAATGAAATTGATTTCTTATTTTAATACGTTCGTTTGAGGTGTTTGTTTTATTTCAATCTATTCTTGGTTTTCTTTTAAAAAATAAAATCAATGGTTTGTTTTTGGTCAAGTCAATGGTTTTTTTTAAGAAAAACTAAAACAATCCTGGGACAGCAATTGCCTTAACTTTTTTCCCTTAAAAAAACGAAATAATTTAGTTGATTTCCATTTGCAGAAAAAACATATTCAAATCCAACATTTATATGAAAACCAGTTACCTTATATGCGTCTGCAACAATAAGTTGACCATTTCCATCAAAAGCCAAACCAAGTGGTCTTCCACCGGTGTTAACCCAATCTTCAACCACCGATTCATTCACCGTGATTCTCTTAATCCACCCATCTTCACAACTTGTATAAACCAAACCCTTATCAGCGTCGTATACCAAATCTTCAGGTCCAAAAACTTGTCCCTCTGCAACGTTTTCAGAACCTAATCGCATGTTATTGTTACGTAAAGGAGCGGTTATAGTGGACCGGGTTTGTTTGTTGAGAGGGAAATGAACCGGTTCGAATGGGTCGATCCGGTAAAGAACCGCTGAGGCTATAATAACTGGAAGAATTATAGCTATGAACGGTGTGAAAAGAGATGTTCTTGTTTGAGTTCTTGTGTTTGTGTTTGACTCAGACATCGTGGAACTGGTGAGGTTTAAGTGGTGGTATGGTGATTTGTTATGTTTCAATAGAGTTGAATTGTATATAAGTACAATCTTGTTTGATTATTTTTTTGTCGTCTTGCAAAGTGGTTTGATGATAACAATGCAAATGAAAAGAAATAGCATGTGGTACAAGTAATGAAGTCAGTGTACTATTTGTCAAAAAAAAAAAGTTTGTGTACTAGTAAGAATTGTGTTGGATATATATATATATATATATGGAATACTATAATATTTATCTTTTTTTGACCAATCAGACGAATACTTATAGTCATGATGTGTTTATTTATTTATTTCTTTGGAAGAAGTCATGATCTGTTTATAACAAGTATACACAGTCATGATGGATCAGTTTATGATAGATATTGTCACCACACAAAACAAAATCATGATATATTGTAAAATAATCAACGGTTGATATCTGTCATCGTATATGAGAATTTGGTTTTGACAAGTTATCATATATGAGATAAACTATATAATATTGAAAATTTATAATTTTTTACATTAATTATTTTGAAATATTTTATGAGAAATATTAACGAGTGTCTCCGGGACACTCTTTTTTTAAGATCTTTAAACGATAATTTTTTATGAAAATATGTGTAATCAATGCATTGGAAATCGAAATATTTGACTTTTGTATAAAATGATTTTTTTTCTTTTAGAATCCTTAAAGAGTATTCGGGGACACTCGTTAACGAAACCCATATTTATTTACGATATTATTGCACAAAACAAATAACGAGAAAAAAAGAACTCTAGAGTCAAGTGAGTTTATAATCAAACACTATTGCATATATTGCCGTTGATAAGGTTAGTTTATCGACGTATTTCATCATCAGAAAGTTAACACTAAAAAATGAAAAGAAATGAACACCTTCTAGTGAATAATCACTATCATCACTCCCTTCGATCCTAAAGTCACAAGTAACATATTTATCTCCATCATTCATTTTGAGTGAATCACCAACTTCACCTACAACATTGTCAACAGAAACAAGACACCCGACATCATATGCATCTACATATTAATAATGAATACACTAATATTTAATAATATTAATTTGGTAAAATTATTATTATTTTGTTTTATTTATTTATAATCTTTTATTAATCTGTATGAAATAAGCAAGTGTAACAATTATCATAGAACAGATGAAATATTTTATTACAACTATTTTTCTTAAAAATAAAGTTACCATTTACAAATCTAGATTTCTACTAACAAATTGTACTTGTATTACCTTTTTCAAATTCCTTATACGAGATCAATATTTGTCATTAGTCAATTAGTTTAAATTTTATTGGGCAGCAATTAATTTAAAGATGAATGTGTATTAATAGTTAGTGTGTCTCCTGAATATTCATTAAACAAAAGTGTGAGGGAAAATATAACATTAATTATAATTCATTGTATAAAGCATACACATAGAACAAAAAAACTGATGAGAGAGATGTAGAGAGAGGTAGGGGTCCTAGAAACCACATCGGAAAACAACGACGACAATCTTTTGCCTGTCAGGGTGACACAAATAGGGGGATAAGGGAGATTGGATTGAGGTGAGATCAAGACGTCGGAAAGTGAACCAACCGGTGTTTCAAGGAGAAGGCAGGCTTCAGGGGTTCTTCACGGCAAGGAGGTTTAGGGTTTATCAAGGGTTACAATCATGATTAGGAAGGTTTTCACAACATTAGGGCTTTCAATCATGGAATTGTATAATGATCAAATGTTCGCTTCCAAACATGTATTCAATCTGGTGCAAGTTGTGGTTCTACTGGTTATAGGGGCGATTTTGTTGATGAAGGAAGGGGGCACCCTCAGATTTGTTTGACTTCTACACGTCGTTTTGACAAGGATTAACACGACAATAGTGCTTTTGACGATGCAATCATTATCATGTTCAGGTAAAAGGTTCTGCGTCCATGACATCCTTTTATTTTACCAATATGCCTGAAATTCTCCATTATGTTGAATTGTGGAAGGGCTTACTGGTGTGTAGAATGCTCTTGAATTTTATCTACCAAATGAAATGTTTATGGACAACTGTTTGGGTTTGCACGCTTCTCTAATATGCAGGATGTCGATAAATTAAAAAATGCACTTAATAACCCATTTAGGGTTGGCCTAGTGGTTGACTTGGGATCTTGGAGTGTGCTCCTCTCAAGGTCTCAGATTCGACTACCTCTAGTGCCAATTTCGGTAGGCAAGTCCATACAGAGCTTTGCTCTGGCTTTAATCGGGGCCCCCATAAATGGGTAGTGAGATTGGTCCCCTCAGATTAGTCGGTCCTTGGATCAGATACCGAGTTTTAAAAAAAATGCACTTAATAATATTTATTTTGGGGAGTATCGAGTTTATAAAAGACTGGCTCGATTCGATAGGATTGAGAATATGTGATTGAGAATCCCCGGTCTTTCTCCAAATCCAATTACAGATGATTTTTTTGACTTGTATTTGCGCAATTCGACTATATTTGGTCTCAAGATTGACCACTTTTCTCGAATGTTTGAAAGCTACTTGATGATTAAAGAGGGAGTTGCAATGGTTGTCAGCCCGTAAGGAGGCATTTTTAACTTAGGCAAATAGGGGTGAAATGAAACTCCTTGTGCATATTTGAAGTTCAAAGAGTGGTCACTAAAGAAATAATCAACTTTTGCAGGAACGTTTGGCTCATTAAGTGACTCCTAAAACAATCATTTTTCTAGACATGCCATAAACTTCAACATGTAATTAAGATACAAAAGTTTGTTTTAAGAGAGAAAGCAAGGCCTTGGACAGCATTTCATGAGCCCTAAGATTTTTTGATTTGCAAAAGAATAAGTAGTAGTACCAATAAATCTTTAAACTGTGGGATAACTTTTTTATTTGTCAGGTGTATCGTGGACAATATAATGCACAAACAACAACAACAACAGTGTAATGCACAAACAAAATAATGCAAAATTTATTATAATACACTTCATGATTTATATCAACGTTTATGAATGCAAATATTAATTAGAGCAGAGGGGGGAGAGAGAGTTGTGAAAAGTGTGAGGTAAAATAGAAGTCTCACATTGAATAAAAATACGAGTCTTGAGCAATATATAAGTGATAGGACCTATAAATTCAATGTGTTAAGGTTTCAAGTCAGTATACGATGTCTAAGTCGCTTGTTTAGTTGCTCTTTACCAAATACATATGATCCACCGGGTTCCCACGATGACTCAACATAAAAGAGAAGAGAGGAAGAAAGATGATATAGAAGAGATGAGAGAGTTGAGACATGAGAGATGATATTTATTGAGTAGAAAATAAAAATGATATTTTGTTATTTTAGATAGTTTGTAGTATGGCAGAACATTATGTATGCAAGGGCCGATTTTGAAATCTCAAATTACTCACTTATTCACCTTAAATGTGAAATTTCAATCATGTGTAGTTGATTGTTTGAGTCAACGCGAAGAATAAAAAATAAGATATATATTCTCCATAAAATTTTTATTTCCACTATAATGAGTACAAGTAAATGATGCTGAAGTTCAACAAGAACCTATATTCATGCCACCCACCTATATGCAGAAACTAAGAATTTGCCTCTACATCATAGTTTTATGAGAATTTTTGTTGTTTAAATTGTAGGTAGAGCAGGATACTTCTCAATATCAAGGCGTATTACAAAAGGGTATAAAATGGAACCACAGTACAAGTGATTCCCAATCTTAATCCCAATGGTCAATGATAATTTGGGATCATAGTAGTGTGTAGTAAGTTTTCCTTCCAAGTCCACAGTGATAACTCCTCCGTTCTTTGACAAATTCAGACTTGAAACTTTTTTTGTGATGATTGCCAGAGCCTTTCTAATGAAAGGGTATTTCAGCATTATGTCCAGTTCAGGAGAAAAGGCCTGCCAGAAATACACAAACAACAACATTAATCTAATATGAGTTACCAATACATATATTTAGCACTTTTCTTTTCCTTGTATAGAGACTATTTATGGCCTTAAAAAAAAAAACTAAATTGGATGTCACATTTTTTTTTGGTGAATTGAAATCGATCTTTATCCCTTTTGTGTATGTCAATCCGTATCTTCTCTCCACAACTGCAGAGATTAATCTCTCGAGTCAAATATGACCACAATGAATGACAAAACTTTGCTTCAATGGATTTAACACTTCAATAAATAGCTAATAAAAATAAAATAGTGACTTCAAATGATACCGTGGCTATTCCAATCCAGTACTGCCCATGTCCATCATATTGAATGTTATCAGGCATGCCAGGGAGGTCACAAAACTTTTCTGTGCTTCCTTTTTTTGGGCCATGTATGTAATATTTCTTGCAATTCATCCTGCAGCATTAGCCATAAAATAAAATAAGTCCAACAACATTCATAACTATGCAAGTAACAACGCTTGAGCCCCTTAGTTTGATGGAAATTTATTTGAGAATTTGACACTTTGATTTTACAACGTTTTTATTTCTTTTTTTATGTTCATGAATACAATGATTTTTACTTTTATATTTGTACTAACAAGGTGATAAACAACTTACATGGGAGTTTCACAAAAGACCACAAAATTTTGATCAGGTGAGACTGCAACTCCATTAGGAAAATAGAGGTCACTGACTAGTAGGGTTGTCTTTTTTGTTGCTGGATTATAACTCAAAAACCTACCATTAGGTTTGCCTTCAAATATATCTAGGACATAATCTTTGTATGAATATTTGGATGAAGCGTCCGTGAAATAAATAGTACCATCATGTGCTACATCAACCCCATCTGTTAATTTGAATTTTAAGCCCTCAATCTCAGTCACAAGCACTTCAATCTCTTTTTCTCTTGTTACTCTCAGCAGTCCCTATATCATATCATTAATTAATTATATGACTGAATAAGTGGGTCACAAGCCATGCCTGATGCGCCCACTAAATAAATGATAATGTAATTTGTCACAATTTTTTTTTGTCAAATAGGTGAATAAATGAGGTGTCTGAAGTTCGAACTATGACCCCTACATACAACAATGCATTGTCTTTGTCAACTGAGATATGCTCACAGGACGTAACTTGTCACAATTTAGTCCAAAGATTTAACCCTCCAAAGAAAAGAATGCCATATATAAAAACACATCAATCGACAATCATATACATGAGGTATTTTGTAGTTACTATTTGGAAGAATTACATGCTTTCACATATGATTTGTTGTTTCTTATAAATTAATTAATATAATATATTCAGATCTAGGGATAGATCGATATATGATCATTATGGTCGATTCGAGTAGTTTAGGATGCAAACATAATAATGCTCCGTATGTAAACATTTTAGTTTTCTGGATCTATCTTTGAAAATTATTTTGTGTATTTTATTTGGATTTAATTTGTATGAGGCCTCGGTTTAAAACTATTTTAGACTTGCATCTAACAATGGGTTGGAATATCATTTAATGAATGAATATAAAACATATGAGTTGTCATATTCGTTAATTAATGTGATAATACATCATTAAATGTATATATAAAATAATTTTACATTAACAATGTACTCTCTCCTGTCACAATTATAATAAAAAAAATCACATTTTAGATTAATTAAATAATTAATGGTCTATAACTCTTTTTCCCTTCAAAAAGAAAAACAATTAAACAACTTTTATTTTATAACGTAAAATAATTAGTCAAAAATTAACTAGTGTTCATTTTAAAATTATTGAGGAAGAGATTTTTGGCCAATATAATCCTATGCCCATTTTAAACATTTCCTGGCTTCATTTCTTGATTTCAATTTTTCGACTCTATTTTTCGACTCTATTGTTATTGTCTTCATTTCTTTTGTATGCATGCATGGGAAAAAGAAAATAAATTTTTGGAGAGAAAATTGAGTATTGGAAAATGAAAAATGTTGATGAGTCTTAATTGGGAGTAAACAAATGAGATTAATAATGACTCAATTGGAAATTACTATTGACCACACTAAATTAAAGATTTGATTAGATTAAATGAGGGTAATTAAGTAAAATTGGTGGTAATTAACTTTTTTGTTATTGTAGCAGAAGAGGTGCACTGGTTGTATAAAGTGTGTTAACACTAACATCCAATAAAATCCTGCTGTTTTGCCATGTAATTTTTTTAAAATTAAATATTAAAAAATTGCTCGGTCCATTTTTCAGTAACCCACCCGGTGAATGGTGGCTCTCCATTAAAAAAATTTGGACGGTTACGGTTTCAAATTTCAACAAGTCTCTGCTATAACATAAATTTCTGCATAGTGAAAAAGAATAATTTTTAGATGAACTAGAACTCATGGGTGCCGGTGCTGCAAAGCTAGTTTCTTAGTGAGATGTGAGATCCATATGGAGAACGTGAGAAGATGGGAAGATATGGCAAAATAATAAACATTTTAATTTAATTTATATGGGAAAATGTGGGTTTCTTTATTTTAATTTAATTAATATAATTTTTGATGTGACATAATAACAAAATTTGATTGGTATACTGTGCAAATAATAACTTACACTTGTCCATTGCACTCTAATTTATATCTTTTTTTGTACAACTGGAAAAAAATTATATATCTTTAGTTACAATGTTCACAATAAATTTTAAAAAATACTTAAAAGTTAATTCAAGACTTTTTTTAAAGAAGTTATTTCAAGACTTAAAAAAGATAGTTAATATATCTACAAATACCTTTATAACATGTTTTAATTGGATGCATTTGTAGAAATATTCACAGTAAATTTTAAAAATACTTAAAAGTTATTTCAAGACGTTGTTTTTGAAGGAAGTTATTTCAAGACTTAAAAAAAGATAGTTAATCTTGAATAAAAAAAAGATAGTTAATATATCTACACTTCATTTGTTGAATTACGTTATGAGTTTAATGATTGTGAGTTGACAGTCTAAAACAATTTTGTACACATAATCAATTAAAATATTTAGAATTACCACATCAATTATGTTTTAAATTTATTTGACAATTCTAAATGATTTGATTGATTGTATGTACAAAATTGTTTTGTACTATCAACACACCACCATTAAACTCATATTTTATACCGTGATGCAATGAAATTGATTTCTTATTTTAATATGTTCGTTTGAGGGGTTTGTTTTATTTCAATCTATTCTTGGTTTTTCTTTAAAAAATAAAATCAATGGTTTTTTTGTGTTCAAGTCAATGGTGTTTTTTCAAGAAAAACTAAAACAATCCTGGGACAGCAATTGCCTTAACTTTTTTCCTTAACAAACAAAATAATTTAGTTGATTTCCATTTGCAGAAAAAACATATTCAAATCCAACATTTATATGAAAACCAGTTACCTTATATGCGTCTGCAACAATAAGTTGACCATTTCCATCAAAAGCCAAACCAAGTGGTCTTCCACCGGTGTTAACCCAATCTTCAACCACCGATTCATTCACCGTGATTCTCTTAATCCACCCATCTTCACAACTTGTATAAACCAAACCCTTATGAGCGTCGTATACTAAATCTTCAGGTCCAAAAACTTGTCCCTCTGCAACGTTTTCAGAACCTAATCGCATGTTATTGTTCCGTAAAGGAGCGGTTATAGTGGACCGGGTTAGTTTGTTGAGAGGGAAATGAACCGGTTCGAATGGGTCGAGCCGGTAGAGAACCGCTGAGGCTATAATAACCGGGAGAATTATAGCTATGAACGGTGTGAAAAGAGATGTTCTTGTTCGAGTTTTTTTGTTTGTGTTTGTGTTTGACTCAGACATCTTGGAAATGGTGAGGTTTAGTGGTGGTGGTGATTCGTTATGTTTCAATAGAGTTGAATTGTATATAAGTACAACGTTGTTTGATTAATTTTTTGACTCTTGCAAAGTCGTTTGATAACAATGCAAATGAAAAGAAATAGCATGTGGTACAATGCAAATGAAATGAAATGAAGTTAATTAGTGTACTATTTGTCAACAAAAAAAAAAGTTTGTGTGCTAGTAAGAATTGTGTTGGATATTTATGGAAAACTATATATAATTAATTTTGTAGATTAATGAGATACTATGAGTTTGTGACCAATCAGACGAATAATGGATATATATGGAATGCTATAATATTTATCTTTTTTTGACCAATCACACGAATACTGGATATATATGAAATACTATAATATTTTTTTGACCCATCAGACGAATACTAGATATCTATGGAATACTATAATATTTATCTTTTTTTACCAATCAGACGAATATTTGATATATATGGAATACTATAATATTTATCTTTTTTTGACCAATCAGACGAATACTAGATATATATGAAATACTATAATATTTATCTTTTTTTTTACCAATCAGACGAATACTTATAGTCATGTTCTGTTTATTTATTTATTTTTTGAAAGAAGTCATGATCTTTTTTTTAACAAGTATATCAGTTATCATGGATCAGTTTATGATAGATATTGTCCCCACAAAAAGAAATTATGATATATTGTAAAATAATCAACGGCTGAGATATGTCATCGTATATGAGAATTTGTTTTTGACAAGAGTTATCATATATGAGATAAACTATATAATATCAAAAATTTATAATTTTTTACATTAATTATTTTGAAATATTTTATGGGAAATGTTAACGCGTGTCTCCGGAGCACTCTTTTCTTTAAAATCTATAAATGATGATTTTTTATGAAAATATGTGTAATCAATGCATTGGAAATCGAAATATTTGACTTTTGTATAAAATAATTTTTTCTTTTAGAATCCTTAAAAAGTACTCGGGGGCACTCGTTAACGAGGCTCATATTTCATTTACGATATTATTGCACAAAATAAATAAAGAAAAAAAATGAACTCTGGAGTCAAGTGAGTTTATAATCAAACACTATTGCATACATTGTCGTTGATAAAGTTAGTTTATCGATGTATTTCATCCTCAGAAAGTTAACACTAAAAAATGAAAAGAAATGAACGCCTTCTATTGAATAATCACTATCATCACTCCCTTCGTCGCTAAAGTCACAAGTAACACATTTATCTTCATCATTCATTTTGAGTGAATCACCAACTTCACCTACAACATTGTCAATAGAAACAAGACACCCGACATCATATGCATCTACATATTAATAATGAATACACTAATATTTAATAATATTAATTTGGTAAAATTATTATTATTTTGTTTTATTTATTTATAATCTTTTATTAATATGTATGAAATAAGCAAGTGTAACAATTATCATAGAACAAATGAAATATTTTATTACAACTATTTTTCTTAAAAATAAAGTTACTTTTTACAAATCTAGATTTCTACTAACAAATTGTACTTGTATTACCTTTTTCAAATTCCTTATACGAGATCAATATTTGTCATTAGTAATTTAATTTAAAGTTTATTAGGCAGCAATTAATTTAAAGATGAATGTGTATTAATTATTAATGTGTCTCCTGAATATTCATTAAACAAAAGTGTGAGGGAAATGTAACATTAATTATAATTCATTGTATAAAGCATACACAGAGAACAAAAAAATGATGAGAGAGAGGTAACGAGTGGCAGGGGTCCTAGAAACCACTTGGGGCAACCACGACGACAATCTTTTTCGTCGGAGAAGAGATACCATGGGAGGGGTGGGGTGCCTGTCAGGGTGACACATAGGGGGATAAGGGAGATTGGATTGAGGTGAGATCAAGACGTCGGAAAGCGAACCGACCGGTGTTTCAAGGACAAGACATGCTTCAAGGTTCTTCACGGCATGGAGGTTTAGGGTTTATCAAGGGTTACGGTCATGATTAGGAAGGTTTTCACAACATTAGGGCTTTCAATCATGGAATTGTATAATGATAAAATGTTCGCTTCCAAGCAGGTATTCAATCTGGTGCAAGTTGTGGTTCAACTAGTTATAGGGGCGATTATGTTGATGAAGGAAGGGGGCGCCCTCAGATTTGTTTCACTTCTGCACGTTGTTTTGACAAGGATAATCGCGACAATAGTGCTTTTGACGACGCAATCATTATCATGTTCAGGTAAAAGGTTCTGGGTCCATGACATTCTTCTATTTTACCAATATGCCTGAAATTATCAATTATGTTGAATTGTGGAAGGGCTTAGTGGTGTGTGGAATGCTCTCGAATGTTTACGTATCTACCAATTAAATGAAATGTTTATGGACAACTGTTTGGGTTTGCACGCTTCCCTAATGTGCAGGATGTCGATAAATTAAAAAAGGCACTTAATAATCCATTTAGGGTTGGCCTAGTGGTTGACTTGGAATCTTGGAGTGCGCTTCTCTCAAGGTCTCAGGTCCGACTACCTCTAGTGCCAATTTCGGTGGGCAAGTCCATTCAGAGATTTGCTCTGGCTTTAAACGGGGCCCCCACAAGTGGGTAGTGAGATTGGTCTCCTCGGGTTAGTCGGTCCTTGGATCAGACACCGAGTTTTAAAAAAATGCACTTAATAATATTTTTTTTGGGGCGTATCGAGTTTATGAAAGAGTGGCTCGATTCGATAGTGCTGATCGAATTTGTTTGGGAAGATATGGGGAGGTAGAAGGGGGTGTGGTTCAGGGTGAAGGAGAAAATATGGTGCATTTAGAGGGAGAAAAAAATATGAGGGAAGGGGAAGAGTTGGGTCAATTGGGAGAATTCACGAAAGGGGGAGTTGGAGAAGATCAAAGAGGAGGTTCTGGGGTGTGAGCCAGAAAGGGAGAAGATCGGATTGGCATCACTCAAAGGGACAAAAATACACAAGGAGAGTGGGGGGTTGGAGGAGAGTGTACGAGTAAAGGTGGAGGTGGGGAAGGGTAGTTCGTATAAGGAAATGGAAGATGATACAGGGAAGAAGGAAGAGGGGATAAAGGAGGAGGAAGTGGTGATGAGTGCAGAGGATAAGAAGTATTCCCCTACTGAGGAAGATGTTGCATGGGCGAGCAAAGGTATTACAGCTGGGGTATTTAATGGTGTGCGTGCCCCGGTTCTTCAACAAAAAATAATTGAGGCTGGTTTTGTTGATTTTTATGTTGTAACCATGGGTGGAGACAAGGTATTTTTGCACCATTCAAGTAATGAGGAAGTGATGTCGGTCTTTAATGAGGCGGTGGATATTTTCCATCATTTTTATATGATTATTGGGCATGGTCGAACGATATGGAATTTTTTTTTGTGAAAGAAGAGCATGGGTGCGTTGTTATGGATTGCCTTTGCATGCTTGGAATGTAAAAAAAAATTCTGGAGTCAGGGTCGACAAAAGGGAGTTTGTGACATATAGACGATTGTACGACTAACAGGGAAAGGTTTGGTTACACTCGAATTATGGTATTGACTACTTCATTGATTGAAATTAATGGGGTTGTGGAAGTTTTGGTGGATGGGAAAAAAATCTTATTAGAATGGTGAACGATTTGGAGTTTGGAATTGTGGATGATGTGTTCTTGGTTAAATACGAGGATAATAGAGATTCTTTGAAGACACAGTCAGTAACACCTATACTAAATTGTCTAGAATATTTATCATATGTATTAAAACTTGATACTGGATACATTAAAATTACAGCAAAATTTCTTTTCGAAGGAATACAGATATAATACAAGTTCGTACATCCAATAAAAATCTATCATTTGACAATGTATACACTTCTTGTACACTACTGACTACGCCTATGAAATATCTAAAATGTATGAATCGTGCATATAATGTAAATCATCCGGCTTCCACTTGCTGATCTCCGGCACGAACCCTTCTGCTTGCGAACAATCAGGTTGTCTGTAAAAAATAAAGGGATTGGGGTGAGACAAGATGTCTCAGTGAGTTCCACCAATCCTAGGTTGTAGGTGATCTCGGGGATCCTATGATCGCCATTTGTCTCTACATGACCCTATTTAGGGTTTACGGTTTTGTTCTACTTAACTTAGAGATCAGGGGGAAACTAGGATCGTCGTTTGTTTACTATCACGAGTCTTATCATATTCATCATGTTTTCAAGCTTTAAGTTAGAAGGTTAGCGTTGAGCATACAATTATTATCTGGGTTCATTTTACGGAATGCATCCGAGTGGAGTAACCCCGGAGTACATCCCCATCATACCGGTGAAAATTCCTATATGAGGCTAACACCGGACTCCTCTTGTCGCTGTATGGACAACCCTCTCGAAGAAGTCTCATCCGGCCTAATCCGGAGCCTGCAGGATGCAACTTATACGTGTGGACAACCCTCTCGGACCTGAGAAGTCCCATCCGACATAATTCGGAGCCTGCTGGACACGTTTAACTTAATCTTAGCGAAGCCCAACCCATAATTCGTGTTTTCCTGCAAAAATGATGGTTTCAAGTTCCAAATCTCATTTGTAACACACCCAGATCATATTAATTTCATAAAACAGGTTAAACTCCAAGGATTCACACTAATTGAAACTTGCATCAACAAAAGGGTAAGATTTAAGCTAATTCTTAAGCACTTATTCCATTAACTCACTCAACCCATAACCCAGGGAGAATCTAACATCTAAAGGAACTCACCAGTAATGTTTCTGGTCACTTTAATCAACTTAAGCATCAATCAAGGATTCTACCAAGCTCCATAAGCACTTATCCAAAAACAGCTTATTCACAGCTTAGCCACTTCTGCTTCTAACTTTTGCATTTCAACTTCAATCAAACTCTTGCCCAACCAATTCAGCATACATATTCAGTTCTGGAACCATTCATAACCCACTCAAACTTACATTTTAGCTTTTTCTAAAAATTTCATGTCAAAACCCGTATAGCAGTTTTTCCAGCATAATCGTCCAACTTCAAACGCGTTTTCTGCATTCATCCCTGATCTCTACCATACAAAATTTATACCCAAACTGAAGCGAATTGAGTGTAGAATCCAAAAATTCAACAATCACTAAATTCTGAATTACAGAAAAAAAGATACGACCCAAACAATGCAACCTTTCCAACCAGCTTTTGCAATAGCTTATAACACTTTTACAAACATGCATAACAGATCAGAATCACACCTGCAGCAACTCTAATCATGAAACTCTTTGCCTAAAGATCAACTTATGTTCCCATTACTTGACATCACCAATACCAAGCACCCAATGCTCACATGCAATCCACTTCTTCTTGCTTAAGTTTGCAAAACCCTTCAAAGTGAGGTATGAAGAGGAAGGCTCGGTTAAAGCAAGAAAATGGGAAGATTTAGCTTCCATTGGATGTTAAATGTTTCTAGGATTATGAATATAAGTTTGCATGTTAAATTTGCATAAAGAAATTGAAATGGGTGATGGTGGGGGGAGGGAGAGGTACGGTTGAGTGAGGGAAAAGGATGAGGGAAATGTAGTTTCTGTCTTAGGGAAGTAAAAAAAATGAATGGAGAACTAAAATCTTGGTTTATATACTTGCAATCTAGAAAAGACTAATTTTCCCTTCATGCTATAAATGTTCCCGAGTTATAGCTGATTAACACTGCTTCTGGTTAAGTATCATGCGGGTTATTACACTCTACCCCCCTTAAGAAAATTTCGTCCTCGAAATTTAGAATTTCATATGAAAGATGATTCTTTACCTCTTCGATTCTAGCTCCCAAGTAGCTTTCCTTATTAAAAGATTCTTCTCATACCATGGCTACTCGAGGGTCTAACATACTTCGAGCTAAACATCTTGTGTACATCCTCGTACAATTTTGACTTAGGGTTGCTCACACTTAAATATTCCTTCCGAATTTTAAAGGTTCCATTCGTTATTTGCGTTATTCCTTCCGGTGACATCGGTCCGATCTTATCTTCCTTTAAGTATTCTCGCTCTTCCAGCTGTTCCTCGCACCTCAGATGCTATTAATGAATTCTTATCTCTGTTTTCCATATTACAAGTATGAAACATTATTTCTACCATCTGTTTTGCTTCCTCTAAATCCGTGGTATATTGTTTTTTCTCAATCATAATTAACAGTTTCCACTTCCATTGCGGAATTCTTAAGGACCTGAGTAATCTTATGTATTCTAGTGTTCCGTCACAACTTGTTGACAACGACACGTCGTTTAATAACTTAGGAGTTTCTCCTTCCTTACTAGGCTTCCAACAATTTCAATCATTCACGGCACACCTTGTTGTACCAGAATGTTAGGATATTAAACTCAAGGATTTCCTCCAAAACGATCCCTTTAATTTCATACCGTTCGGGACGCATATCTTGTCCTCGAACAACTTCGTCTTGACTGCCACTACAGTAACTCAGATAGTCCTACCTTTCTCTTAGATTCTATATTTGTACTCAGAGCATACATGGTCCCAGACCATAATCTACTGGTGATTCTCGACTACCGTCTCAAAACTTTATGTTCCACTTCTTAACAATAAGTCCAAGATTGCCGAACTTCTCGACTAATTTGTGTTTGAGTATCATCAACTCTATTATTGAGTAGCATCTCTTCACTCAAACATTGGTTACTAAACTTGATGTTTCTGAATGACACTTCGAGTCAAATTTTCATCCTCTAGGTTCCTCATTCGTATTTGTTGTCTCACAACTCTCTTCTACTAAACTGATACTCCATGCCCTTCAAAGTCGCTGCACCAAACATGGAGTTTACCATGTTAGCGGCGACTCCAAATGCTTTGGACTCATCGTGGTAGGAATACATCCGTTTAATTCTTACCACATTCTCTTATACTGCTTCAATTTCCAACACCTCTGAACTCCAAGGTTTAAAGCACTTCTCAGCTTGACTCATAAGTTTTCCATGACATCCTTGTCCCGAAGTACCAACTTCTAAATACTCCTTGCTTTCATTCTTGGGCAGCCTTCCACTGCGTTCTCTGATTTTAACAATCCGCTTCGAGTAAGGAATATCAAACCATCATCACAATATAACATCCCTCGATCAACTTTTCTTTTTCATAGCTTCGCAGTCACCATAACATAACCATCTTACGACCTGTTACCTATTCACGATTTACGACTACACGCTTATCCAATTATCTTAATCATCATCTGGAGCTGACATACTAATAACAGAGGGGCTAATTCCCTGCTACATACCGCTTCAAAACACATCTTACATTACTTGACAGGTCGTGTCTTGATATTGTGTCTCCCTTTAGACACAGCCGACATACGTGCTTTCCCAACGTGATTTTCTTGAATACCTTTCCACATTCACGTCATCCGTAAACTAAGACCCTTTGATGGCTCGAGTCTCGTTTCCATTCATTCAATTCTTATTCGTAATGATTCCACACTTATAATCCTTCCCGAGACAGTTTTGTTTTCCACAACTTAATCATGTCCATTAGGTTACTCTTTCGGTTTTCCATAAATAATTGCGTAAGGAAATTCGTAAAATGATCAGTTACACTTAAAATATTGCGTGAGAATCGTAAAATGATCTTTCGGTTTTCCAAAAATTATTACGCATCATCTGATTCCATATGTCGGGATCTCACTCTCCGACTGCTTATCATACGTGTCTTAGTCCAATGACGTCTTAACAACTCTTGCTGGGAGGCGGCAGTATAACCCACTTTCATTGTGTACAATCCTTGACTGGAGTTAATTCCTTATTAACTCCTTAATTGTTGATAGCACATTCAGACTGCATACTGACGTATGCCCGATCTTAACCCTATTACATACCCATTCTCCAGTCTCAAAGATTGCATAAAAACTCCTTCTTCTCACTCATAAACTTGACACTTACGATTAGGGAGGTGTGGTTGATCTGGCAAAGATTAACTATCTCACACTGCACATTCACAGACCACCTTGAGGGTTAACTTTACTTGTTCTGAAATCGTTCAATTAATTCAATATTATTTCTCTCAACTGATCAGACATCGGAGTCTCGCCCGGCTCAAGCGTACATGTTCTTCGATTCTCATGTATTCTATTTTCCGCAAGAGTTTAGAGGTCCCAACAATCACTTAGAAACTTCCTCGTTCCGAGTTTCCTCGTTCTAGTTTTACAATCTTAAATCCACACTCAGAAATATATTTCTTTCTTCTACATCTTACTTACACTTCGTAATTTACGGCTCCCAATAAGGTTCCAAATTATTCCTTGATATAATCTCGGATGTCTCACTTCTCTTGCTTCCGCAGACCAAGTACCGTTCCGCTTTGTGTCCAACGACACTGGGGTACTCTGTCTCGACCTTGAAATGTTCTCAATATCTTCTTGGAGAAAAACCTCCATTGATTTTTATTCATTACTCCATAATATTGGCCACCATTTGGCGCTGAGTATTTCTTTACCAATTTCCATCTTAAGTCCTGGCACCCTGATTCTCCTTTTTCGTACGCTTCATTCCTCCTAGGTCCTATTCAGCTCTCAGATATTTGTTCTATCTTTCATATACTAGATCAAGTTGATCAAGCTCAACCAGATGTGACATATAGAATAAATGTCCGGAACCCAATGGTCCCACTACGTTCATTGAATTCTAATGATCCAAGACACGATCTGAATCAACCTGCTCTGATACCAAATTGTAACACCCATACTAAATTGATTAGAATATTTAGCATGTGTATTAAAACTTGATAAGGAATACATTAAAATTACAGCAAAATTTCTTTTCGAATGAATACATATATAATACAAGTTCATACATCCAGTAAAAATCTAACATCTGATAATGTATATACTTCTTGTACACTACTGACTATGCCTGGGAAATATCTAAACTGGTACGAATCATGCATATAATGTAAATCATTCGGCTTCCACTTGCTGACACTACAAGAAAACTGCGATTTAGCGTCGGCCAAAAACCCACTCTAACAGGGCTAAAACCGCCGCTAACACAGATTTAGTGTCGGATTAGCGTCGGGGTCGGGGGCAGGCTAAAAAAGTTGAAGCTATTGGGTAGAGTCGGCTATCTGTCCTCCGAGGCTAAAATAGCGTTGGTTAAGCCGAGTCTAAAACCGACTCTTCGCACAGCCGAGGCTATTAAATTCAAAATAAAAAAAGTCAACAAATAATTTAGAGTTTGCCAGACCGACGCTAATTATAAAATTTAGAGTCGGCTGAACTAACGCTAAAGTCAACTTCAAACCATTCAACTAAATCTTGTAGAGTCGGCCAACCCACTCTACAGTCAAACAAGTCAACTAAATCTTGTAGAGTCGGCCAACCCACTCTACAGTCAAACAAGTCAACTAAATCTTAGAGTCAATTTGGCCGACTCTAAAGTTAAATTCCAAAATCAAACATGGAGCAGAACAAATTGTGAGCTATTTAGTGCCACATTTTTTAGCAAGTCATATTTATATAAATATGACCGTGAATAAACATGAACACTAGAAATGATACAAAAAATCAAACATTGGTTTTATCCACATATTTATACAATGATGAATTGCATATTTTACTTCTCCTACTATGTGTAAGTGGTGCCTGAGTAGATAACATATTTGTAAAAAACTACATTCAATTTCCAATACCAAATAACATTTCAATTACTCATTGCATATGTAATATGATCAATCAATCTGTATTAATCAAAAAATCTTGTCTACAAATATCATAACAAAGAAGGCATTTCATAGTCAAATTTGTGGATAAAACCAACGATGCTAAAAACAAAATTTCAAACAAATATTCTACTCATATTTCCTTAACTAAAGAATTGCCACCTAAATCAAATAACAAGGACAAAACAACAGCAGCAACTAGTAACAGCTTCACCCAACCAATTACACTTTCCAACCTGCACACAACAACAAATAATAAGTTTGGTTCACTTGACTGAAAATATAATCATTCAAATGCCAAAGGAAAAAACATGAAGTTAAGCAGAATATGAGAATATTCAGATACATGTTAAATGGGGTTGCCCCTCATGTTCTCTCATGTGTAAATAATCAACTTTGTATTTAAATTTCATAAAATATAAGAACTGCCATTTGACTCTATTTTTTTAAGAATCCTCAAGTTCTCTTCACTCACATGATGTTAAAATTTAAAGGTATAATAATGAAAATGAAATAAAAGGCAATAAAAACATCCAAATATTCAAGCTTAGCAAACCTGGAGAAGGGTTGTCAGTTTAGAATTCCTAAAGGGGACGTGATCCTCTTTCTTGCCAAGGCAAAAATGACATCACTCAAACAGGAGAGACTTTTGTTTATCGCCTGACAGACATATATGGCAAACATTTATTACTAGTTGATTAATGGAACTATTTTATCAGCATAGAACTCAAGTTATAACAATGAAAATCAAGGACACCTTAGTTTTATTCAGGCGGTCCCCAGTTGCTCCACTTTTCGACAGCCTTTCACTTCCAGCAAGATCTATCAAGTTTAACACACCTTGAACCTGTTTTTCAGTGTTCTACAAACCAGATAAAAGTAAATCGGGAGATAGTAGACAAAAGAACAGAAAATATAGCATTATATCAAAGAGCAGTACCTCATTGACACCACTTATTCACAGAGTAAAGACAAAGTGACTTCGCGACGATTGTTCATTCATCTGTGTTCTTCCCACTGACCTGGAAAAATGTAAAGGGCACTGTGTTGGAACAAAATGTATGAACAACTCTCTTTTGAGTTTTGATGATAACAAAGTGTTAAAAAGAAAATTGGATATGCTAATACTTGATTCTAGTGTGCAGAACCATGTACTTAAAGTTTGATATCTAACAATGGTCCTGAAAGAACAAGTTAAGAGCTAGAAGGAAAATATAGAAGCTTGTGTTGCAAGTATGAACAAAATCAGCGTCTGAAGCAGCTTCTGAAGACTGCGTCTGATGAACAGTGCTTCTAAAGACTGTGTCTGATGAACAGTGCGTCTGAAGACCAGGTTCTGAAGAAGTGCTTCTGATGAACAGTGTCTGATGCCAGCTTCTGAAGCCAATTCTGAAGAGAAGCTTCTGAAGTCTAAGTTTTAAGGAAAAGCAACTGTCACTGTCAACAGTAAAGCACTGTACAGTCAGAACAGCTCAATGCAACAGTTGACTCCCTGGAAGAAACACGCAGCCAGCTTTTAAGGAAACAATTCAAATTTTGTGTGCTATGTTTTCTGGTTTGCGCACACAATGACAGGGATGAATTAAATGCTGGATGTAGCTTCTAGTGCAACGACTCTTTTGCTAAAACTGGCTCTTCTCAACAGCTCATTAATTCTCTATAAAGGATTGAAGATTTGATGAAGAAAACTAAGACTCTTAAGACTGAATACGTGATACTCTGTTTTCTGAAACACACTTCTGCCAAATCTGAAAAATGTCAAAATAACTTAGAAATTCTTACAAACTTCTATCTTAGAATTTCTTAAGTAATAGAGTCTTAAATCTGTGTTGTATTTTGTGAACACCACTGATAGTATATCAAGTGTTCAACTCAAACTTATTCTCTTGTAAAATCTGTTTGATTCAAAGTCTTAGACTGTGTGTCTAAGCATAGGAAGTCTCTTACTTAGTGTTTGAGCAACTGGAAGTCTCTTACTTTGTGTTTGAGCATAGGAAGTCTCTTGCTTTGTGCTTGAGCAAATTGTAATCTTTTTGATTATAGTAAAAATCTCTTGTAAGTAACAAGAGGACTGGACTACTTCCGGATTGTGGAAGGAACCAGGATAAACCATTGTCTCTCTCTCTCTCATTTAGCTTTTACCCGCTACAAAACACTCTGAAAAATAGTTCAGATCTGATCAACATCTGATTCTGAACTAACATAAGTTTTTGAGAAAGAAAAGAAAAAGCCCACACAATTCAACCCCCCTTCTTGTGTGTTTTTCTCACCTTCAGTTGGTATCAGAGCTCTGGTTCTGATATTCAATCACCTAACAGTGAGTCAGTAAAGATCTTGAGAAAAACATGGCTTCTAGTAGTTCTCCCCAATCCTCTCCCAGAAATAGTGGTGTTTCTGTATCATATGACTATGGTACAGATGAAAGGAAATCTCGTTCACACAATAAACCTCCTATGTTTCCTGGTGATCCTAAGAAATTCTCATGGTGGAAAAGCAAGATGTACAGCCACATCATTGGAATTGATGACTCCTTATGGGATATCATAGAAGATGGAATATCGATTCCAGTTGATGAAGAAGGAGTAGCTGTTATTAGAAGAGGTATCTCTGATGCTGAAAGAAAGATCTACATAAAGCATCACAAAGTTAGAGGTATCATTGTGGATTCTCTACCTCACAGTGAGTATCAAAAGCTGAGTGATAAATCAATAGCCAAAGCCATCTTCACCTCTCTCTGCTCTAACTATGAAGGTAATAAGAAGGTTAGAGAAGCAAAAGCAAATATTCTGGTTCAGCAGTATGAGCTGTTCAGAATGAAGGAGGATAAAAATATTGAGACTATGTTCTCAAGATTTCAGACTCTGGTTTATGGACTTCAGATTCTGAAGAAAAGCTATACTACTGCTGATCATGTGAATAAAATCCTCAGAAGTCTGCCATCTAAAAGGAGACCCAAAGTGACTGCTATTGAGGAAGCTAAAGATCTAAATACTCTAAGTATTGAAGATCTTATAAGCTCACTCAAAGTGCATGAACTGGGACTTAATGAAGATGATTTTGTTAGAGAGTCTAAGTCTATAGCACTGAAATCCAAAATAAAGTCTGTAAAAGTTCTAAAAGCTGTAGAATCTGATGATGAATCTCCTGATGGAAATTCTGAAGAAGATTCAGATGCTGAGGAACTTGCAATGCTTTCTAAAAGATTTCAGTACTTAATGAAAAGACAAAAGAAATTTTCTAACAGAAGCAGCAACTTCAAAGGATCTGGTTCCAAGAGGAAAGATCATAAAGGTTTCTACCACTGCAAGAAGACTGGTCATTTCATTGCTGATTGTCCTGAACTTCAGAAGGACAAGTCAAAGGAGAAATCTAAGAAGACCAGCTCTAAATCAAGCAACTTCAGAAACAAACTCAAGAAAAGTCTTATGGCAACATGGGATGATCTTGACAATGAATCTGAATCCGATAAAGATGATGAAGAGGAAGCTAACCTGGCTTTAATGGCAACATCATTCTCTGATACAGAGTCAGGTTCAGACTTTGAAGATGAAGATGATGTATATTCTGAACTTACTTGTTCTGAACTTATTGAAACAGTTAAAGATCTTACGAACCACCTCAAAAGCAAGTTAAGTCAATTAAAATCTTTGAAAAATAAACATAACTTGCTGACTGATGAGAATCTCCAACTTCAGAATCACATCAATGAGATTGATGAAGAAGTTAGAGAACTCAGAGAAATGGCTCATAAGAAACCTGAAGAAATTCCTAGTGAACAAGAAATTGCTCTTTAAGATTTTATCTTAACTGGAATCAACATAAGTAAGGTTGCTTCTATGATTTATAATATTAGCAGAAACAAAGGAGAAGGTTTTGGTTTCAAAAATGATCCATTTAATCATTCAAAAGAAACTAATATACCATCATGTTCTGGAAATATTATGAAAGGCACTGAGGTGTGCTTTGTACCTGCATCTGACAGTTCTGAGAAACTGAATCCATCAGAAAATGAGACTGCTAAACCTAAGGTTCTGAATAACTCAGAATCTAAAGCTTCAGAATCTAAAGGAAAGATGAAGGCAGAATTTAAAACCTTACCAAAGTCTAAACCAAAAGATTCTAAGTCTAAGATTATGAGGAAAACAAACTTTAAATATGAAAAGGTTCAAAGTCTGAAGAGTTCAGAACCTAAGACAAGCAAGTCTCAGTCTCTGAAAACTTCAAACTCACATTTTCAAAAGACTGTGTTTATGAAACCTTCAAGAAATACTAAACCAGTTTGTGCAAAACCTTTCAAACCTCAAAATGTCAGACCAAAGGTGCAAATGAAGCCTTATCCTTTTAAGACTAACCAAAGAGGACCCATAAAGATATGGGTACCTAAGTGTGAAATAATTTCTGGTGCAGATATGCTTAACATCCAAAGAAAAGGAAAGGTTTTGGTACCTGGACAGTGGCTGCTCGTGTCACATGACAGGAGAAAGGTCTATGTTCCAAACCCTGATCATGAAAGAGGGAGGAACTGTGGGTTTTGGAGGAAATCAGAAAGGCAAGATCATTGGTACTGGTAAGATAGGTAATTATTCCCTTTCCATTGATGATGATGTCTGGTTGGTAGATGGACTAAGACATAACCTACTTAGCATAAGTCAATTATGTGACAGTGGTTATGATGTCCTGTTTGATATGAACACTTGCACTGTAATCAACAACAAAGATAAATCTGTTGTGTTCAAAGGAAAGAGGAAGAACAATGTTTATAAAATTAATTTTTTAGAACTGGTTGATCAGAAGGTAGTTTGTCTTCTGTCAGTGAGTGATGAGAAATGGGTATGGCACAAAAGGTTGGGATATGCTAACTGGAGACTCATCTCTAAGGTTAGCAAGTTGCAACTGGTCAGAGGCCTACCAAACATTGACTATCACTCAGATGCTCTCTGTGGAGCATGCCATATAGGAAAAATTGCTAAAACCTCTTTTAAATCCAAAAACATTGTTTCTACCTCCAGACCCTTAGAACTGCTTCACATTGATCTGTTTGGTCCTGTTGGAACAACTTCAATCAATGGGAAGAAGTATGGGCTAGTAATTGTTGATGGTTACAGTAGGTGGACTTGGGTTAAATTCCTAAGAACCAAAAATGAAACATATGATGTGTTCAACAAATTCTGCAAACAAGTACAAACAGAAAATGATTTGAAAATTTTAAAAGTTAGAAGTGATCATGGTGGTGAATTTGAAAATGAACCATTTGAAACATTTTGTGAAGATCATGGAATTCTCCATGAGTTCTCTTCTCCTAGAACTCCACAACAAAATGGAGTTGTAGAGAGAAAGAACAGATCTTTGCAAGAAATGGCCAGAACCATGATCCATGAATCTAAAATTGCAAAGTACTTTTGGGCAGAAGCTGTTAACACAACATGTTATATTCAGAACAGAATCTATATAAGACCAATTTTGAATAAAACAACATATGAATTATTTAAAGGAAGAAAATCAAGCATTTCTTATTTTCATCTGTTTGGTTGTGCTTGTTACATTCTGAACAATAAGATCTACCTAAAGAAATTTGATGCTAAGGCTCACAAGGGTATCTTTTTAGGATACTCTGAGAGATCTAAAGCATACAGAGTGTACAATTTTGAAACACATGTTGTTGAAGAATCAATACACATTAGGTTTGATGATAAGAAGCCTGGTAATAAAATACGAGAGCTAGTTGAGAGTTTTGCAGATATAAGGCTCTCAATGGACCCTTCAGAACCTGAACAGAGTTCTGAGTATGAAGAAAGTCCAGAAGCTGAAAATACTGCAGAAGCTGAAAAAATCTCAGATGCTGACACTCCTCCTGAAGCCAATCAAGATCAAAATGGTTCTGAACAAGCACTTGATGATTCTTCAGAAGCAAATCCACCCATAACTTCATTCAAGTACAAGTCTTCACATCCTGAGGAGCTGATCATTGGAAATAAGGACAATCCAAGAGAAACAAGATCAGCATTCTGTCAGAATGATTCTATGATTGGACTACTGTCAATGATTGAACCTACAACAACTGATGAAGCACTTGCAGATGATGGATGTATTGTAGCTATGCAAGAAGAACTCAACCAGTTTCAAAGAAATGATGTTTGGGACTTAGTTGCAAAACCAAATCACAAGAACATTATTGGAACCAAATGGGTGTTCAGAAACAAGCTTAATGAACAAGGAGAAGTGATCAGAAACAAAGCTAGACTGGTTGCTCAAGGCTACAGTCAGCAGGAAGGAATAGACTACACTGAAATATTTGCTCCAGTTGCAAGACTGGAAGCAATCAGGTTACTTCTTTCCTATGCAGTTAATCATAATATCATCTTATATCAAATGGATGTTAAGAGTGCTTTTTTAAATGGAGTTATTTCTTAAGAAGTATATGTCAAACAACCTCCTGGTTTTGAAGATTTGAAAAATCGAGATTTTGTTTTTATACTTAAGAAATCACTATATGGTCTGAAACAAGCTCCTAGAGCTTGGTATGAGAGACTAAGTAATTTCTTACTTAAAAATGACTTTGTAAGAGGACAAGTTGACAATACACTCTTCAGAAAGACACTTAAGAAAGACATCTTAATTGTGCAAATTTATGTTGATGATATTATATTTGGTTCTACTAATACCATTCTTTGCAAAGAATTTTCTAAGTTAATGCAGGATGAATTTGAAATGAGCATGATGGGAGAATTGAAATTCTTTCTTGGAATTCAAATCAACCAATGCAAAGATGGAGTGTATGTTCATCAATCTAAATATACAAAGGAGCTTCTGAAGAAGTTCCAGCTTGAAGATTGTAAATTGATGACAACACCAATGCATCCAACCTGCAGTTTAAGCAAAGAAGACTCTGGCTCAAAGGTAGATCAGAAGCTCTACAGAGGTATGATTGGTTCTCTGTTATACTCAACAGTCTATACCAGATATTTTGTTTAGTGTATGCTTGTGTGCAAGATTCCAATCAGATCCTAGAGAATCTCATATGACTGTTGTCAAGAGAATCTTCAGGTATCTGAAGGGAACAACTAATCTTGGACTTCTGTATAAGAAATCCTTAGATTATAAGCTGGTTGGATTCTGTGATGCTGATTATGCTGGGGACAGGATTGAAAGAAAATCCACCAGTGGAAACTGTCAATTCCTTGGTGAGAATCTGATATTCTGGGCCAGCAAAAGACAATCAACTATTGCATTGTCAACAGCAGAAGCAGAATACATCTCAGCTGCAAGTTGTTGCACACAACTGCTCTGGATGAAACATCAGTTGGAAGACTATCAGATTAATGAAAACAACATTCCTATTTTCTGTGATAATACTGCTGCAATCTGTTTGTCTAAAAATCCAATTATGCATTTGTCATACCCCATTTTTTGACCCATTTTCGTCTCGTTTTACTTATTGTCTCGTTTTACGCATTTTTTTAAAAAGCCGAGAACTTTCGTCGTTTCAGACGAAATTTCGGCAGGGAAGTATTTTAAAATACCTCATGTCTTTTTTTGTCTCGTTTATTTGTTTTATATTTATTACTTTTTATCTTTACTCTTAATTTCAGTTTTTATTATCATTAATTTTACTATTATTACCATTTTATTTATTTCCTTTTTTATTATTTATCATTATTATTATTTATTACTATTATTATTATTATTTTTATTTTTATTTGTTTTTTTTTGGTCCAAGTCAAAATGGTCAACACTGCAGCGCCCCAAATTCCAGGTTTTTTTTCATCATTTTTCATCATCACAAATCCACCAAAATCCTATCCAAATCTGCAAAACAACTTGCAAGTTAATCTTCAAAGTCAGCAAGCAGCTCAAGCAGCTCAAAATTCTTCTATAAGACAGGGACAAAATCAACAGAGAAGAGGGGAAGAAATTTTGTACCAAAACAGATTTTTAGCAGAACAAAAAAAACAACACAACACACAGCAAAAAAAAACAAAGCTACTTCCCCCTAACACAACACAAGCTGCGGCCAACACAGCCCAGCACCCTAACACAAAGCAAGCCACACACCCACACAAACACATACTCACGCACACCACACTCACACGTCCCAGCATCTTACACAAGCAACCCAGCACTCACGCACATCACCCACACGGCCCAGCAAAAAACATACACGGCCTAACCCCCTAAACAGCACACACACGCACCCTAAAACCTAGCACAACACCACCGAACACAAAGAAAGGAGAAAAGGGCCAAGAACAAAAGGAAAAGGGTAAGAACAGAAAATTTTTTCCTAAAAAAACTTTGAAATCCGATCTACGCTTTGTTGTTGATCTTTTTGTGTTTTGAGGGCTAGATATAGACTCAGAAGAGGGAGAGGAGTCGTTTTAACAAAAAAAGTTTTAATTTTGGGGTTGTTTGGGGATTCCGGCCGGTGGCGCCGCCGTGTGGCCGCCGCCAACCACCACCGGAATCTGGGTTCCATGGTGGTGGCTCGCCGGAAGGGATGAAGATTCATCCCTGTTCTTCATTGCTGAAGAACTTTGAAGAGAGAGGGGAGAGAAGGAGAGAGAGGCGCGGCTAGGAAGAAGAGGAAGAGAGAGAAGTGATTGTGAGAAATGAGGATAATGTGAAGGGTTGGGGTATATATACCCCTCCCTGATTCTGTGTGTGAGGGTGTACGCGTTAGCGTACACCCACGCCCTCCTGGCCCTCTTGATTTTTAATCGTGTGGCCCTGCTTTTTTTTCCCTGTGATCAGATCAGGGCCGTTTGATTAATCAGACGGCCCAAATTAATTTACGCAGGCCCAAGACATTTTGGGCCTTTCTCTTCCAATCTGAGTTATTTTTTTTACTTCTAACACCCCCAGTTTTAGTTTTTACACCTCCCTAATTTTTATTTCTTTTATTTTCTTTGCAAATTTTATTATTTTCCTTTTATTATTTATTTCCTTTTATTGTTTTATTGTTTTTAACATCTCATTTATTTGTTTACCTATCATATTATCTCATGCATTTTTTTATTTATTTATTTATTTATTTCTATTTTGTTCATTTTATTTTGCATCTTTTTTATGTCATTAGCATATACATTTAGGAACAAAATGTTTAAATATGCATTGTGTTATCTTTTATTTATATAGTTTAATCCATCAAAAAATCTTTTTATCTTAATCCCACAATCGTTTTTATTTCCTCGCGTTTAGTTTATTTTATTTTATCACATTTATTTTCTTTTTTTTTAACTCCACGTAAAAAATCAAAACAACAAAAACATTTTCTTTTCTTAAGCAACAAAATTGTTCATTTTGGTTGCAACAACTAATTTGAACAATTTCTTTTCTTTTATTTTATTTAAGTTCTAAAAAAACGAGCGTTTTTTAGTTAATACATTTTCTTAAAATTCAAGCGAAACTTGAATGAAAAAGGGTGGTTTGACGTATGTCTCTCCTTTCCTCGATCGGATAAACACTTGACGTATGTCTCGTTGCTTAGACGATCGTCATTCTTTTCTAGCTTCCCCAAAAATACGTTTTTAAATTCAAGCGAAACTTGAATGAAAAAGGGTGGTTTGACGTATGTCTCTCCTTTCCCCGGTTGTACGAATGCTTGACGTATGTCTCGTTGCTCGGACAATCGTCATTCTATTTTCAAAGTGAATCCAACTCACCAATTTTGGCCCTTTGTGGTCAATCCGAACCTTTCGCGCCTTTGCGCGTTTATTTTCAACCTTTTTACGCCTTGCGCGAATTTAACGCCTCCGTGCGTTTGTCTTTTATTTTCAACATTGTACGCCTCCGTGCGTTTGTCTTTATTTTCAAACCTTTTACGCCTCTGTGCGTCTGTCTTTTTTTCCTTAAACATTTACGCCTTGCGCGAGTTTATCGCCTTAGCGTCTGTCTTTCACCTTTTAAAGCTTTTTACGCCTTTGTGCGTTTTCAAACAATTCTTTCTCAAGAACTACGTAAGCTTTGAATTCTCCGACTACCGGGAGATACGTAGGAGCAAGATCGACATCTTGTCAAGCCCATTAATAAAAAATCTTTTTTTTCTTTTCTCTTTCATTTGTTTTTATCTCTTTCATATACATATCACATTTTCTTTTTCCTTTATATATATATGATTAAGCGCGCAAGCAAAACGTCAAAAACATTTTAAGCCTAAGCTAACTAAGAGGTTCCCGTTGAGTACAGCGGATGTGAGGGGTGCTAATACCTTCCCCTCGCATAATTGACTTTCGAACCTAAAATCTTTTCTCAAGGTAATTTCGAACTTTTTTCCTTTTTCCCCGAAAAATTAAAAGTTCAGTCGTGATTTAAAATTAGTGATTCAATGCTAGTCAATAGCTTGACATCCGAAATTCGACGCGACAGAAATGGCGACTTCACTGGGGATTGATTCACTTAAACACTTTGTTTGTGCATAAACAAGTCAAGCCTATCTTAGTCGGCTTTTAGGCTAAAATGCTTTTATTTTGTTTGCGCGCTTATGCCTTATTATCATTATTTGTTTATTTTTTCTCGCTTTATATGTATTTGTTTCATATATGCTTTATATCCATGTTATATATATTGTGGGGTTACTTGAGCGATGTTACTCCACATTGTTCGGATTAATGCCGGACGTGTGAGGCTCTATTCCCGAGCTTGAGAGAAAATTAAGATAGGATGGGGTTGCGTAGCGGAGGCCCACTTGACGTATGTCTTGAAGGGAAGATGCGAAAACCCCGCCTAGAGTAGATTTCACTTGGAATATATTGAGGTCTTGCGAGCATTTGCAATTGACGACAATAGTTCCTTGTGAGGTCCGTGATCTCTAGGGACCTTTTATAAAATCTCATCTTTAGAGCCTACACGTGAGGATGGGGGAAATTTTGAACTTACATATGCATACCATACATTTACATGCATGAAAATGATTTTTGCATATCACTTTGCTTTATAGGAAATTAATTGCACTTTTTAATTTCCTTGTAAATCAAAACAAAAATTTTTCATGCATTTACATACATCATTCATTATCATGCATACGTCCATCTTCGAGTCCAAAACTCCTTTTCCTTTTTACCCTAAGGATTTTTTACAATCCGAATTGAGTCGTCAGTGTTCGCATTTCATTCGCAACACTACGTGTCATCCCATTAAGGAAAGTGGCTCGACGTCCCAAGGCAAACCGCACATATAACAAGGGGCAACTATCCCCCCGTTTGTACATGGGGCATGCCGTTCGACTTGGGTGAGGAATTCATCCATATTTCCACTACTCTTCAAGGGATTTCGGTACCTCAACCCGAGATTACCAACCCCCAGGCTACTGCGGCCTTTTCCCCCAATTCACAAAAAACTCAGTCGTCATTGGCATTCCTCAATCTCCTACAAGAGTCCAATTTTCAATGGCGACTTCACAAATACAATTTCCAACAAAAGTCCAATCATCATTGGCACAATCCACAATCAAAGCCCGACCTTGATCGGCAACCAATCACATCATATGGATTGATCCAATGATTCAACCACAAATGCATGGTAGTGATAGAATTTGATTAATTTGCGCAAAGCTAAGATACATGTTTCCTGTTTTTTTTTCCATGATTAAACTTGAAAGGAGAATACGTACTTAGTACAAAAGTTATATCATGCAACTTGCGTTTTTAATATGTTTATTCGGTGAACCATTTAGAACCAGCCAAAAATGTGAGGAATCCTCAAAATCATTATATATATATGCAGGAGACCGGCATTTTTTGTGTAAACTCGATTTTGTTATGTTAAATCTGAGCATTGTTTTAGATTGTACGAAAGCATTGATAGGATCAAGGCATTTTTTGAAAATGAGTGAAAACACTTGACCACAAATAGCCCACCCTGTGAGAAGTGAGCATTTGTTAACCCCTTTTGAGCCTAACGAATCAGAATTGTTAACTATGAACTGCCAACTTTCATAAGCTCAATTGCTTAATGAAATTGCCGGAGTTTGTAAAAAAAATTCAGTTCATAGTTAAATCATTATTGAATTCTGATATTTTCACTTTCATTTTTGAACCCTTAACCTTCATGATTATTGTCCTTTGCCGAAAGAGGAAGGAACATTCAATTAGGGTATCATCTTTGATTAAGTTGAAAAAAGGAGGTTGTGAATATCAAGAAATGGTGAATTTTTTTAATTGATCTTGACAACAAGAACAAAAAAAAAAAAAAAAAAAAAGAAAAAAGAGAAAATCTCTAAATCAAAAAGTTGCCAAGGATCAAAGAAAAACATTTGTAAATCACCAAGAGTTGTGATTGAATAAAGGAGGAAGGGTGTAATTTAGAAAGAATGTTCCTCTTGCTTGGCCATTTGAATTCAATTTCCCCACATATGACATTTCTTTTGTAACCAAGCCAAATTACAACCCTCGAAGACCTTGTGATCAATGCTTTCGTGCTTTTAGAAACAATGATTAGATGGACACATAACTTGATCGGAATGTTAGCAAACTTGCCGGATGAGTGTTCAATACCCCCACAATTAATATTCAATTTGTTTAACTTAAATGAGTGATAGGTTGGTTCATTGATAAACATATTATTAACTTGAGTTGTACGATAAATTTTGTGTTTGGTATTGTTTCAAATTTTTAGTGCAATCTGGGATTAATGGGAACATCAAAATTGCATGTGCAAATCTCATAGGAATCATGCATTCGGGAATTTCCGACCAATCCTCATTACCAACAAAAGCCCAATTCTCATTGGCACCCACAATATCAAACCAAAGCCCAACCGTGCTTGGCGCCCAATCATTCATAAATCCCGACCATGCTCGGTACACAATCATCCAAAAATCCCAACCATGCTTGGCACTCCCTTACAATTCACAAAAGGCCCAGTCGTCATTGACATTCCTCAATCTCCTACAAAAAAAAGCCCAATTTCCATTGGCCCTTACAAACACAATCACAAGTGAAGCCCAATTTTCATTGGCATTCCCACTCACAAAACATAATCAAAGCCCGACCTTGCTCGGCATCCAACATAAAAGCCCGACCTTGCTCGGCAACCAAACATAAAAGCCCGACCTCGCTCGGCACCCACATTACAAAAAGCCCGACCTCGCTCGGCACTCACATTACAAAAGGCCCGACCCGCTCGGCATCCACATTACAAAAAGCCCGACCTCGCTCGGCACCCACATTACAATCAAAGCCCGACCTCGCTCGGCATCCAACCAAAGCCCAACCATGCTTGGCACCTAATCATTTACAACCTCCGACCATGCTCGGTACACAGTCATAGCCAAAGCCCAACCATGCTTGGCACTCCCTCACAATTTCACATTAAGCCCAATCGTCATTGGCATTCCTCACAATCTCCCACAAAAAGCCCGACCTCGCTCGGCAACCAATCATCAAAGCCCGACCTTGCTCGGCAACCAACATAAAAGTCCGACCTCGCTCGGCAACCAAACATAAAAGCCCGACCTCGCTCGGCAACCAAACATAAAAGCCCGACCTTGCTCGGCATCCCATTACAATAAAAGCCCGACCTCGCTCGGCACCCACATTACAAAAAGCCCGACCTCGCTCGGCACCCACATCATAAAAAGCCCGACCTCGCTCGGCACCCACATTACAAAAAGCCCGACCTCGCTCGGCACCCACATCACAAAAAGCCCGACCTCGCTCGGCACCCACATCACAAAAAGGCCGACCTCGCTCGGCACCCACATTACAATCAAAGCCCGACCTCGCTCGGCATCCAATCATCCAAAGCCCGACCTCGCTCGGCAACCAATTACAGTCAAAGCCCGACCTTGCTCGGCATCCAATCATTATCCCCAGTGTTAAACATGACATATGTTTATCCCACATCGGACTTCTTTCAAGGGATTCCCCAGCGAAATCCTCAGTAAATCAAAAGGGAATATCCCCAGTGAATCGAAAGCCCGAAAGGACGATTCAGAAAAACAAAGAAGGTAACATTCCCGGCGGAATCATCAGTTCTTCTCCCCGGCGGATTAGCACAAATCCCCAGTGGATTAACAAACTCCCCAGGAAGTCAACCTTTGTCCAAAACAATCAAAAGCCCAATTGTCATTGACACCTACTCACAAAAGCCCAACCACCATTGGCATCTAATGCTGGATATCGATCATGCTTCCAAAATGATCCTTATATCCTCAGCGAAATCACAAACAAAGCCCAATTTTATTGGCATCCCCCAGTGGAGTCTCAACCCAAAAGCCCAATCATCGTTGGCACCAACACAATCAAAGCCCGACCTCGCTCGGCACCACAACATAAAAGCCCGACTTTGCTCGGCATCCAACATAAAAGCCCGACCTCGCTCGGCAACCAATCAAAGCCCGACCTCGCTCGGCACCCCAATCAAAGCCCGACCTCGCTCGGCACCCCAATCAAAGCCCGACCTCGCTCGGCACCCCAATAAAAGCCCGACCTCGCTCGGCATCCAAATACAATCAAAGCCCGACCTCGCTCGGCATCCAAACAAAACATAAGCATTCCCGGTGGAATCACCAGTTCTTTTCCCAAGCGGATTAACACGATTCCCCAGTGAAGTAAGAATTTCCCCGTGAGGTATGTGTTCCTCATCAACGGTTACGGCTTTACCCCGTCAACATTTTGGATGTGTTCCCTGCGACATCATCCCCAGCAAGGATCACCGAGTGTTTGCAATGCGACGTCGGTCCACTTTTCATTTTACCGGTCTAAATCTTGTTTCACCAAGTTATCGGTCATGCAAATCAAAATAGTCGAGTGTCATCCCCAACATATCTGATCTGTTGATGTCACCTTCTTGTAAACCAGGCGGCAGTTCTTTAACGAACAGCTTGTGCAATCTTTCATTGTATTCTTATATCAAGGGGCAATTCCTTAACAAACATTTAGGGTATCCCCAGTGCAAGCCAATCTTTCACACAACATCCCCAGTGGGAGTCCTGCATTAGTACATTCATACATTCATGCATTCATGCATTTGTACATTTGTACAATCATACAAATCATATAATCACGCATTCATGCATATACGCATTCATACATGCAACATACCACAATATCATCTGTACATGGTTGCTTTAACCACCATGTTTCTTACCAATCAATCATAAACAATCTGCATTTTACTTTTCCTCCAATGTCATCCTCCAGTGATGTTACAAAATAAAGCCCAATTTTATTGGCATTCCCCAGTGAGTCATCATTCACACTCACAAATACCAAATCATAACCAAAGCCCGACTTTGCTCGGCATCCCATCATAGTCACCAGTAAATATTCCCCAAGTGTCATCCCCAGTCCATTTGGTCAAGTGATGTCACCCTTTTACGCCAAGTGGCAGTTCAAATGAACAGCTTGCGCATCTTTATCATCATGTCTTTATGCCAAGTGGCAGTTCAAACGAACAGCTTGTGCATATTCCCCAGTGTTGTGCCAAGTGACAAGTTCTTTAACGAACAGCTTGTGCATCCCTTCTCCCCAATTGAAGGGGCAATTCTGTAAGGAACGGCTTGTCAGCCGCATCCTCACTGTTGTCAATGTACAGTTCGGTAACCAACCCGAACAGTTGACTTTTCTTTTTGTTGTCAATGAACGGTTCGGTAACCAACCCGGACAGTTGACATCTCTTTTATTTTCCTGTTGTCAATGTACAGTTCGGTAACCAACCCGAACAGTTGACATTTCTTTTTATTGTCAATGAACGGTTCGGTAACCAACCCGGACAGTTGACATTTCTTTTATTTCATGTTGTCAATGTACAGTTCGGTAACCAACCCGAACAGTTGACTTTTCTTTTTATCGTCAATGAACGGTTCGGTAACCAATCCGGACAGTTGACATGTCTTTTTATTTCCTGTCGTCAATGTACGGTTCGGTAACCAACCCGGACAGTTGACATGTCTTTTTATTTCCTGTTGTCAATGAACAGTTCGGTAACCAACCCGAACAGTTGACTTTTCTTTTTATCGTCAATGAACGGTTCGGTAACCAACCCGGACAGTTGACATGTCTTTTTATTTCCTGTTGTCAATGTATGGTTCGGTAAACAACCCGGACAGTTGACATGTCTTTTTATTTTCCTGTTGTCAATGTACAGTTCGGTAACCAACCCGAACAGTTGACATTTCTTTTTATTGTCAATGAACGGTTCGGTAACCAACCCGGACAGTTGACATTTCTTTTATTTCATGTTGTCAATGTACAGTTCGGTAACCAACCCGAACAGTTGACTTTTCTTTTTATCGTCAATGAACGGTTCGGTAACCAATCCGGACAGTTGACATGTCTTTTTATTTCCTGTCGTCAATGTACGGTTCGGTAACCAACCCGGACAGTTGACATGTCTTTTTATTTCCTGTTATCAATGAACAGTTCGGTAACCAACCCGAACAGTTGACTTTTCTTTTTATCGTCAATGAACGGTTCGGTAACCAACCCGGACAGTTGACATGTCTTTTTATTTCCTGTTGTCAATGTACGGTTCGGTAAACAACCCGGACAGTTGACATGTCTTTTTATTTTCCTGTTGTCAATGTACAGTTCGGTAACCAACCCGAACAGTTGACATTTCTTTTTATTGTCAATGAACGGTTCGGTAACCAACCCGGACAGTTGACATTTCTTTTATTTCATGTTGTCAATGTACAGTTCGGTAACCAACCCGAACAGTTGACTTTTCTTTTTATCGTCAATGAACGGTTCGGTAACCAATCCGGACAGTTGACATGCCTTTTTATTTCCTGTCGTCAATGTACGGTTCGGTAACCAACCCGGACAGTTGACATGTCTTTTTATTTCCTGTTGTCAATGAACAGTTCGGTAAACAACCCGAACAGTTGACTTTTCTTTTTATCGTCAATGAACGGTTCGGTAACCAACCCGGACAGTTGACATGTCTTTTTATTTCCTGTTGTCAATGTACGGTTCGGTAAACAACCCGGACAGTTGACATGTCTTTTTATTTTCCTGTTGTCAATGTACAGTTCGGTAACCAACCCGAACAGTTGACATTTCTTTTTATTGTCAATGAACGGTTCGGTAACCAACCCGGACAGTTGACATTTCTTTTATTTCATGTTGTCAATGTACAGTTCGGTAACCAACCCGAACAGTTGACTTTTCTTTTTATCGTCAATGAACGGTTCGGTAACCAATCCGGACAGTTGACATGCCTTTTTATTTCCTGTCGTCAATGTACGGTTCGGTAACCAACCCGGACAGTTGACATGTCTTTTTATTTCCTGTTGTCAATGAACAGTTCGGTAAACAACCCGAACAGTTGACTTTTCTTTTTATCGTCAATGAACGGTTCGGTAACCAATCCGGACAGTTGACATGCCTTTTTATTTCCTGTCGTCAATGTACGGTTCGGTAACCAACCCGGACAGTTGACATGTCTTTTTATTTCCTGTTGTCAATGTACGGTTCGGTAAACAACCCGGACAGTTGACATGTCTTTTTATTTTCCTGTTGTCAATGTACAGTTCGGTAACCAACCCGAACAGTTGACATTTCTTTTTATTGTCAATGAACGGTTCGGTAACCAACCCGGACAGTTGACATGTCTTTTTATTTCCTGTTGTCAATGTACGGTCCGGTAAACAACCCGGACAGTTGACATGTCTTTTACTTTCTTGTCGTCAATGGCAGGTCGGATTTCAAACCGACAGTTGACATTTATTTTCTTGTCGTCAATGGCAGGTCGGAACAACCCGACAGTTGACATTTAATTCCTTGTCGTCAATGGCAGGTCGGATTTCAAACCGACAGTTGACATTTATTTTCTTGTCGTCAATGGCAGGTCGGAACAAACCGACAGTTGACATTTTATTTCCTTGTTGTCAATGGCAGGTCGGAAGAAACCGACAGTTGACATTTATTTTCTTGTCGTCAATGGCAGGTCGGCACAACCCGACAGTTGACATTTTATTTTCTTGTCGTCAATGGCAGTTCGGAATTCAACCCGAACAGTTGACATTTTATTTCTTGTCGTCAGTGGCAGTTCGACAACAACCCGAACAGCTGACCTTTACATTCATTCCTTGTCGTCAGTGGCAGTTCGGAATTTAACCCGAACAGCTGACATTTTACCCTTTTTGGTTCTCGTGGTTAATTGCCCACTCTCCCCAGTGAACAATTCGGCAATAACCCGAGCAGCTAATCCTTTTCCCCAGTGGAACACTATCCCCTGTAGAGTCGGATCCCGTTTCTTTAACAAACCCGGGTATCCCTTTGTCTCTGTTTATCCCCAATCAGGTCATCTTTGCCGTCTTGCATTTATACTTGCATCACATGCATTCATAACATTGCATACATGGCATCGCATCCATAATGTTTTACTGTCCAAAATTGGTCAAAAAATGGTGTACTCTGTATTTAAGTTTCTTCGACCCGTCGAATCAAAATTTCGCTTTTTAATCTCCGTAGCGAAGAAACTTAAATAGGGGCATCTGTCATACCCCATTTTTTGACCCATTTTCGTCTCGTTTTACTTATTGTCTCGTTTTACGCATTTTTTTAAAAAGCCGAGAACTTTCGTCGTTTCAGACGAAATTTCGGCAGGGAGGTATTTTAAAATACCTCATGTCTTTTTTTGTCTCGTTTATTTGTTTTATATTTATTACTTTTTATCTTTACTCTTAATTTCAGTTTTTATTATCATTAATTTTACTATTATTACCATTTTATTTATTTCCTTTTTTATTATTTATCATTATTATTATTTATTACTATTATTATTATTATTTTTATTTTTATTTGTTTTTTTTTGGTCCAAGTCAAAATGGTCAACACTGCAGCGCCCCAAATTCCAGGTTTTTTTTCATCATTTTTCATCATCACAAATCCACCAAAATCCTATCCAAATCTGCAAAACAACTTGCAAGTTAATCTTCAAAGTCAGCAAGCAGCTCAAGCAGCTCAAAATTCTTCTATAAGACAGGGAAAAATCAACAGAGAAGAGGGGAAGAAATTTTGTACCAAAACAGATTTTTAGCAGAACAAAAAAAACAACACAACACAGCAAAAAAAAACAAAGCTACTTCCCCCTAACACAACACAAGCTGCGGCCAACACAGCCCAGCACCCTAACACAAAGCAAGCCACACACCCACACAAACACATACTCACGCACACCACACTCACACGTCCCAGCATCTTACACAAGCAACCCAGCACTCACGCACATCACCCACACGGCCCAGCAAAAAACATACACGGCCTAACCCCCTAAACAGCACACACACGCACCCTAAAACCTAGCACAACACCACCGAACACAAAGAAAGGAGAAAAGGGCCAAGAACAAAAGGAAAAGGGTAATGTTGAGTATTTTTGGTGTTGGCTGCATATTTTGGCAAATCCAATGTGTTGAATAGAAGCATCTCAATGTCCATAACAAATCTTCAGTTGCAAGTTTTTCATTTTGAAGTCATTCAGAAGCTGAAATCACCTTCAGAAGCTGGAAGTTACTTCAGTAGCTGAAATGTGCTTCTGAAGCATCAGACGCACTGTAGCAGAGTTGACTTTTGTTGACTTCTTCAGAAGCTGATGATCAAAAAGAGCTTGATGAAGATGAAGATGAGTTATTAGAAGCTGTAGTGTTAATGGGAAAACAGTTCAATAAGATTCTGAAGAATATTGACAGAAAGTCCAGAACCAAAGGTCAGAATCTTAGACTCAACAATAACATGCAACAATCTGAAGAAAATAGCAAACAATCAAAGGTTGTGCAGTGCCTTGAGTGTGAAGGCTTTGGACATATCAAGGCTGAATGTCCTAATTTTCTCAAGAAGCAGAAGAAAAGCCTTGCTGTATCTTGGTCTGATGAGGATAACTCAGAAGGAGAGATTGAAAGTAAGTCAGCTAAACATGTTGCTGCTCTTACAGTTTCAGAAGCTTGTTCAAAATCTGTGGCCTATTCAGAGTCTGAAACTTCATCAGAAATTGAAACTTCATCAAAATCTGAAGCCTGTGATGAAGAATTGATTTTTGAGGAACCATCTATTTCTTATGAAGAATTGTATCTCAGAAATCAAGATTTGATCAAGTTATTAGAGACTGAGAAGGAAACTGTGTGCCAGCTGCAGTCTGAAAGATGTGCTCATATAGGACAGATTGCTGATCTTAATGAAGAAGTAACACTTTTGAATTCCCAACTTGATCAGATGAAAAAGCAAGTTAGGATGATGAACTCTGCTACTGATAAGTTGGAGGAGATTCTAGATGTCCAGAAGCAAGGAAAAACTGGGTTAGGTTATGTTGATCAGAGTCTGAAGCTCAAGGAGAAAAATCATGTTAGTCAGTTTGTTCCTGCTACTCAAACTCATGATTCTATGGTTGGAACACCAAAGAGGAGACCTCAGAAACAAGCACAGATGCAAGGTCAGAAGCCAGCTCAAATGATACCTCATAAGCAAGTTCATATGCTGCCTCAGAAGCATGCTCAGATGCATTCCCAAAAGTTTAACAGAAACAAAAGAAGGAATCAACCTTGGGTCTGTCATCATTGTGGTAAAAAAGGGTCACATTAAACCTTTTTGTTACAAATTGCATGGTTATCCCAAACATTTGCAACACAGAAAAGTTGAACCAGCTGTGAACAAGAGCAAAATCAAGAAAGTTTGGAGACCTAAGAGTGAAGGTATTGCTCAGAATCTGAACAAAGGAAAGGGAAAGGCTGTTGCTGATGACAACAAGCCAATTCCTATAGCACAGAAGAATTCTGGTGCTGGACCATCCAAAGTCTGGAGCAAAGTTCATGTTCCTGCTCAGAAGGTACTATTTTCTTGTAAGTCTGAAGTTGCTAGGACTTGTGATCAGAAAAGAGTGGCTGATTTTGAGAAACAAATTGCTGGGAGGAATGGTTTTGGTTGTGGTTCTTCAAATGTTAGTCAGCATAAGGATTTATAGCAATTACTGCAAACTGGATGTGAGGAAGATAGAGTACCTGCCAGATTTGCTAATGCTAAGTGTGTGTCTAATCCCTATTTGAAGTCTGAGATTTGTCATAATTTTGTGGCTAAAAAGGGGGAGAAAAACCTGTGTTGGTGTTCAGAGTGTATTCAGACATGTTTGTTCAGAACTCAGTTGTTTCAGAAGCTGTCTGTTTTGTTCAAAATTCATAACCAATGCAACATGAGATGTGTTGGTGATACTGAGGGGGAGTGTGTGTCTCAGGGGGAGTACAAGGTCATTAAAATTCCTGAGTGTGATGTTGTAGTTCAGAAGTAAGGGGGAGTTTTTATGAGAAGCTGAGTTGCAGGGGGAGTTGTTTATGTGCTGAGAGTTTGTGTTGTGTATGTAAAGCTTCAGGGGGAGTGTTCTATGATGATTAGTTATCCTGAAGTAGTGCTGAGTATGTTCAGAAGCTGCTTAGTGTGTTTCAGTTGTTCAGAAGCTGAAACTGAGGGTTTATCATAGCACAGAGTGTGTTTGTCCGCTGCTTAGCTCTATGTTATGTGGTTGATTTGTGGAGTTCTTCATTGCTGAGATAGTCTTATGGGAGATTGAAGAGCTTGTCATGTGTGAACATTGGTTTTAGCCAAAAATTTGCCAAAGGGGGAGATTGTTGAGTATTTTTGGTGTTGGCTGCATATTTTGGCAAATCCAATGTGTTGAATAGAAGCATCTCAATGTCCATAACAAATCTTCAGTTGCAAGTTTTTCATTTTGAAGTCATTCAGAAGCTGAAATCACCTTCAGAAGCTGGAAGTTACTTCAGTAGCTGAAATGTGCTTCTGAAGCATCAGACGCACTGTAGCAGAGTTGACTTTTGTTGACTTCTTCAGAAGCTGGTTATTTTCAAGTTGGTTTGGCGCAAATCTTTGAGAGATTTAACAAGGATTTATTCTCACATGTTGCTTCTAGATTGCTGATTAATTTGGAGGAGATTTAATGAAGATTTGGCATGGATTTATGAATGCTCGTATTTTTCTGTTGCAATCTTATGAAGATATTTTCCTGGTTTATTTGTTTCCTTATTGGATTACTCATAATTCAGAAACAAATCTAATTCAGAAGATTTGGAGCATAATTAAGAGACTTCCTGAAGATTTGGTTTGTTTTTATGAAAACGCGTATTTTCCTGATGGTATCTTTCAAAGATACATTGAAGATTTATATGTTTCCTTTTCAAGCCTTGCATAATTCAGAAACATATCTGTTTTAGAAGATTTAATTCAGATTAATGTTATTTGCTGAAGGCTATATAAGGAGTGCTTTGCTGCTATTCAAGAGACAAGAAATTAGAGAGAAAATTTAGAAATAGAGTCTTAGTGTGTGTAAGCTTTTTAAGCTTTGTTTTGTGCACCACTCATATGTTTTGAGTTGGTTTAGGTTTAATTGAGTTGTAATTCATTCCAAGCTTTTAAGCAAGAATGAAGTTTTTATATTGAAGGGTGTTCTTCAAAAAAAACTGGGTAGTTTTGTTTTCAGGACTGGGTTTAGTTCAAGGGTTGTTCAAGTGGCTGGGTTGCAGTTGCTTGAATAGGAAGTTAGTGGATTCTAATACTCATGCGTGGGTAGAAGTCTGACTAGGTGGAGATTGATTGCTTAGGATAGGAACTGGGGGGTTAGTGTCTGAGTCTTAAGGATTAATTCCAATAGTGGATTTCCTTCCTGGATTGGTATCCCCCAGAGTAGGAGGTGTTTACTCCGAACTGGGTTAACAAACCTTGTGTGTTCTTTTTATTTTCTGCACTTTATTTCTGCTCCTGAACTGTGTCTTGTTCATACTCTGTTTTAGTTCTGAATCTGCTAATTTTTATTCAGAACCAGTTTAATCAGAACCAGTTTAACTCTCATTATTGCTAAGCCAGAAATTTCAGGTAAGAACAGAAAATTTTTTCCTAAAAAAACTTTGAAATCCGATCTACGCTTTGTTGTTGATCTTTTTGTGTTTTGAGGGCTAGATATAGACTCAGAAGAGGGAGAGGAGTCGTTTTAACAAAAAAAGTTTTAATTTTGGGGTTGTTTGGGGATTCCGGCCGGTGGCGCCGCCGTGTGGCCGCCGCCAACCACCACCGGAATCTGGGTTCCATGGTGGTGGCTCGCCGGAAGGGATGAAGATTCATCCCTGTTCTTCATTGCTGAAGAACTTTGAAGAGAGAGGGGAGAGAAGGAGAGAGAGGCGCGGCTAGGAAGAAGAGGAAGAGAGAGAAGTGATTGTGAGAAATGAGGAAAATGTGAAGGGTTGGGGTATATATACCCCTCCCTGATTCTGTGTGTGAGGGTGTACGCGTTAGCGTACACCCACGCCCTCCTGGCCCTCTGATTTTTAATCGTGTGGCCCTGCTTTTTTTTCCCTGTGATCAGATCAGGGCCGTCTGATTAATCAGACGGCCCAGATTAATTTACGCAGGCCCAAGACATTTTGGGCCTTTCTCTTCCAATCTGAGTTATTTTTTTACTTCTAACACCCCCAGTTTTAGTTTTTACACCTCCCTAATTTTTATTTCTTTTATTTTCTTTGCAAATTTTATTATTTTCCTTTTATTATTTATTTCCTTTTATTGTTTTATTGTTTTTAACATCTCATTTATTTGTTTACCTATCATATTATCTCATGCATTTTTTATTTATTTATTTATTTATTTCTATTTTGTTCATTTTATTTTGCATCTTTTTTATGTCATTAGCATATACATTTAGGAACAAAATGTTTAAATATGCATTGTGTTATCTTTTATTTATATAGTTTAATCCATCAAAAAATCTTTTTATCTTAATCCCACAATCGTTTTTATTTCCTCGCGTTTAGTTTATTTTATTTTATCACATTTATTTTCTTTTTTTTTAACTCCAAGTAAAAAATCAAAACAACAAAAACATTTTCTTTTTTTAAGCAACAAAATTGTTCATTTTGGTTGCAACAACTAATTTGAACAATTTCTTTTCTTTTATTTTATTTAAGTTCTAAAAAAACGAGCGTTTTTTAGTTAATACATTTTCTTAAAATTCAAGCGAAACTTGAATGAAAAATGGTGGTTTGACGTATGTCTCTCCTTTCCCCGATCGGATAAACACTTGACGTATGTCTCGTTGCTTAGACGATCGTCATTCTTTTCTAGCTTCCCCAAAAATACGTTTTTAAATTCAAGCGAAACTTGAATGAAAAAGGGTGGTTTGACGTATGTCTCTCCTTTCCCCGGTTGTACGAATGCTTGACGTATGTCTCGTTGCTCGGACAATCGTCATTCTATTTTCAAAGTGAATCCAACTCACCAATTTTGGCCCTTTGTGGTCAATCCGAACCTTTTGCGCCTTTGCGCGTTTATTTTCAACCTTTTTACGCCTTGCGCGAATTTAACGCCTCCGTGCGTTTGTCTTTTATTTTCAACATTGTACGCCTCCGTGCGTTTGTCTTTATTTTCAAACCTTTTACGCCTCTGTGCGTCTGTCTTTTTTTCCTTAAACATTTACGCCTTGCGCGAGTTTATCGCCTTAGCGTCTGTCTTTCACCTTTTAAAGCTTTTTACGCCTTTGTGCGTTTTCAAACAATTCTTTCTCAAGAACTACGTAAGCTTTGAATTCTCCGACTACCGGGAGATACGTAGGAGCAAGATCGACATCTTGTCAAGCCCATTAATAAAAAATCTTTTTTTTCTTTTCTCTTTCATTTGTTTTTATCTCTTTCATATACATATCACATTTTCTTTTTCCTTTATATATATATGATTAAGCGCGCAAGCAAAACGTCAAAAACATTTTAAGCCTAAGCTAACTAAGAGGTTCCCGTTGAGTACAGCGGATGTGAGGGGTGCTAATACCTTCCCCTCGCATAATCGACTTTCGAACCTAAAATCTTTTCTCAAGGTAATTTCGAACTTTTTTCCTTTTTCCCCGAAAAATTAAAAGTTCAGTCGTGATTTAAAATTAGTGATTCAATGCTAGTCAATAGCTTGACATCCGAAATTCGACGCGACAGCATTCAAGAGCCAAGCATATTGAAATTAAACATCATTTTATTAGAGATTATGTTCAGATGGGAGTTTTAGATATTCAATTCATTGATACTGATCATCAATGGGATGATATATTTACAAAACCCCTCACAGAAGATAGATTTAATTTTATTAAAAAGAATCTGAACATGCATTTCATCTCTTAAAAATTGCTTGACTCTGAATAAGAAACTGAGAATCTGAAGTTCATCATAAGCTAAGACATAACAGACACTCACTTTGAGAGTCTAAAGATAGTTCAGCTTTTGAAAACATCAGAATCTGAGTTTCAGAATCTGAATTTTTGTGACTTCTGATAAAACTCATTATAAGTGGACACTTCACACGTGGCCCACTAATGAGAGTGAATCTGTACAGTTGTCTAACACTTGGTCAGAATCTGATAAGCTATAACTGTTGGGCTATGATGAATTAAACCTTGAAAGCTGTAATTTTCACCCTCCTAAAGTCATCAATGTGCAGTGTGTTTAAATGTTTTTCTGTTTCTGAAAAGTTTTAATCAAACACACTCAAAACACAGTTTTTAGTTTTCATCTTATGTGTTCAGTTTTCAGACCCAGTTTAAAAACTCTCAAACAATTCTGTCTGAAACAGTTCAGCAGTACTGAACAAAATGTTCTGAACAATTGTTTCTGTAACAGTTCAGTAGTACTGAACAAAATGTTATGAACAATTGTGTCTGTAACAGTTCAGTGGTACTGAACAATAATGCTCTGAACATTTTTATCTCACATTTTAACTCTCTTAAAAATTCTTGAATTTCTTTTTGTTGATGACAAAAGGGGGAGTAAAAGTAACAAGTATTTCAGGCTCTGAGCTCAGAATATAAGCTAATTTATGAATTAATTAACTTATGAGAACAACTTTTAATCTCTTAGCCTCTGAATTAAATTCTGTGAGATAAACTGAATTTTCAACTCTGTGAATTAAACTGAATTTAAATAACTTGGATAAAACTCAAGGGGAGCTTACAAACCTCACCTTGTGAATTATCAGACTTAGGGGGAGCTTACAAACCTCAAACCCTGAAGTCAGTTTGTTATTTAAATTCTGAATGTATTTACACTTTGATTTTTCATCTGTTTGATTTAAATGAAATTTAATTAACCTGGATAAGACTCAGGGGGATCTTACAAACCTCACCTTGTGGATTATAAGACTCAGGGGGAGCTTACAAACCTCAGACCCTGAAGTCAACTTGTTAATTAAATTAACAACAATTTTCTTTTAATACTTGTGTTTGTCATCATCAAAAAGGAGGAGATTGTTGGAACAAAATGTATGAACAACTCTCTTTTGAGTTTTGATGATAACAAAGTGTTAAAAAGAAAATTGGATATGCTAATACTTGATTCTAGTGTGCAGAACCATGCACTTAAAGATTGATATTTAACAATGGTCCTGAAAGAACAAGTTAAGAGCTAGAAGGAAAATATAGAAGCTTGTGTTACAAGTATGAAGAAAATCAGCGTCTGAAGCAGCTTCTGAAGGCAGCTTCTGAAGACTGCGTCTGATGAACAGTGCTTCTGAAGACTGCGTCTGATGAACAGTGCTTCTGAAGACTGCGTCTGATGAACAGTGCGTCTGAAGACCAGGTTCTGAAGAAGTGCTTCTGATGAACAGTGTCTGATGCCAGCTTCTGAAGCCAGTTCTGAAGAGAAGCTTCTGAAGTCTGCGTTTTAAGGAAAAGCAACTGTCACTGTCAACAGTAAAGCACTGTACAGTCAGAACAGCTCAATGTAACAGTTGCCTCCTTGGATGAAACACGCAACCAGCTTTTAAGTAAACAATTCAAAATTATTGTGCTCAGTTTTCTGGTTTGCGCACAAAATGACAGGGAGGAATTAAATGCTGGATGTAGCTTCTAGTGCAACAACTCTTTTGCTAAAACTAGTTCTTCTCAACAGCTCTTTAATTCTCTATAATGGATTGAAGATTTGAAGAAGAAAACTAAGACTCTTAAGACTGAATACGTGATACTCTGTTTTCTGAAACACACTTCTGCCAAATCTGAAAACTGTCAAAATAACTTAGAAATTCTTACAAACTTCTATCTTAGAATTTCTTAAGTAATAGAGTCTTAAATCTGTGTTGTATTTTGTGAACACCACTGATAGTATATCAAGTGTTCAACTCAAACTTATTCTCTTATAAAATTTGTTTGATTCAAAGTCTTAGACTGTGTGTCTAAGCATAGGAAGTCTCTTACTTAGTGTTTGAGCAACTGGAAGTCTCTTACTTTGTGTTTGAGCATAGGAAGTCTCTTGCTTTGTGCTTGAGCAAATTGTAATCTTTGTGATTATAGTAAAAATCTCTTGGAAGTAACAAGGGGACTGGACTACTTCCGGATTGTGAAAGGAACCAGGATAAACCATTCTCTCTCTCTCTCTCTCTCTCTCTCTCTCTCATTTAGCTTTTACCCGCTGCAAAACACTCTGAAAAATAGTTCAGATCTGATCAACATCTGATTCTGAACTAACATAAGTTTTTGAGAAAGAAAAGAAAAAGCCCACACAATTCAACTCCCTCTTCTTGTGTATTTTTCTCACCTTCACACTGACGTTTAAAAATCAAAGGCCAGAAAGAACACAATCACATTGTATCTTGTACGTTGAAGAATTAAGGTCGTGTTTACTTTATGAAAACATTTTCTATTTTCATTTTCCTAATTTTTTGTTAATTTTACTTGTTAACAAGGAGGTAACAAACACTTCAAGTGAACAATTGTGTGTTTTTCGGAAAAAATGAAAATGCTAAAAGAATTGTTTTCATTATGTCATCACTTTATCACAATGGTTCTCTTCAAGAATCTTGCATCTTCTTATTAGCAAGTTAAAATGATCAAATTTTAGAAAATGATGAAAAACAAAAATTTATTATGAAACGATTATACAGTACCAGGAAACTTGATAGCTACAATAAACTATTAGTTGAAAATGAATGATGTTGGTCATCCAAATACAAGCAAAACTTTAATTCTAAGTATTTTTACCTTTTAAAAGAAAAAATCAGAATGTACAAGCAAACAACATAGTAATAGTTACAGCAACCAAAACAATCAGAATCTATTAGCAAACAGAGTAATGGTAACAACAACCAAAACATTGCACTTTAAAAAACAAAACCCTTAAAAAACTGTAAATAGCCAAAATGGCTACACAACTTTGATTTTGCTACAAGTCAAACTGCATCCAACAGAATTGTGTGTGTAAGTCTCCAAAGCCAAGAGTAAGTGTTTTTCCATCTTGCGAGTTGTAACATTCCTATAGTTTCCAATTTCTATTCTGTTTTACCTATTTTTATGCATAAATGGTCTGGTGCTTATAGTGAATAAAAAAAGACAGTAGAAATCACCTTGTACCCATCAAGCGCGCTTTGTACTAGCTGAGAAATCTCAGTGAAAACATCCTGCTGTGAAAACTGAACACAATACATAGCATCACACCCTAAGCCAAGAAAACTTGTCACATTTGTCTCTACATGATAGATACACAAAGAAAAAGAGGAAAACAAAAACAACGTAATTATAATACATCATGCCACAACTTGTATAGATCAAAGTACCTATATGGTGAAGTAATTATATTACACGCCTTCGTAACTTGTAACTCTCTCAGGTAGCTCTCCTATAACTTATGCCCTGTGTACAACAGACACAGACTTCATATACATTACAAGCTTACAACACAAAAAAGGAGAAAAATATGAAGGAAAAAATTGTTAAAGGCTAACTGTAAAAGCTGCATGCAGCAGACTCAAATGCTTTCACACCTGTTCCAAACTGAACACTGCATTTTAGGAAGTTAAGTGTACTGGAAACAAGAAATGATCTGCATAGCAAGTGTGATAAGTGTGATTATAATTCTATTCCATAGTCAATATGTGTTACATAGTAATATATTAGTTTTTTTAAGTTAGCACTTACATTGAAAATGACATATATACCGAAGAAAAACAATGATGAGTTATCCCACAATGGATCAGTTCATGACTTGAACTGAAACTTCAGGTTCAAATATCTTAAAATAACTTTGTAGCAGTCCAACATCGTTGTGTTTATAGCTAGTCCACCTATAAAGCACAGACATCTGACACAACATTAACATGGACATGTCAACACCGTTAATGTAAAAAATATAGGACATTGACACTGCTACATACATATTAATTTACTTATGAAAAATCTAAATTAAGAATCAAAATACATACATGTCTATCTGACTTGAACAATTTATTTCATTAAAAAAATGCTCTAATAATTTACTTCATAGCAAGCCACTATATTTTACATTTTACTTATATAACTAGCACATAATAATTTTGAAAAAAAAAATAGAATCTTTTAACTTGTAGTCAGGCCCAAATACAACCACATTGTCACCATAGCTTACTAGCTTATCTGACATTCAATCTTTTTAACACAAGAATCACCTAGAATAAGCCAACATCTCCAAACAAGCCAATCCATACTATACAATTCCATGAGGATTCACATATGATAGATAAAAAAAACATAAAATTTTCAACCAAACATCAATCACAACATTATAAAACCTAACAAATTTGAATGACAAAGATAATAGCTAAAAACAAAAATTGAACAAAAACCACATGTAACAGATCACAAATTTAACTTGAATCACTACCATAATCCTTCAAAACGATAGAGCCCATAATAGGTTAATTAGCTACATTAAGAACTTGAAGCAAGTAAAATATATTGAACATTTTGAGGCTGAAATCTAAACAATCAGAAAGAAAAAAAAAGGAAATGACAGAATATTCACTATCATAAAGTGAATTACATGACTCTAATCAGAAACTAAAGTTCAGGGCAGGTACTCAAACAACACTTAGATGTATATGTAGACATAATGCTGAAAATTTGAACCACACCAGCAAAATATATAGGCAAAGCTGATTCTGACATTTGCTAACAGCTACATTGAACCAGAATACAAAATTTAATACATGTTCTTAATTAAATTTTAAAGTGCACCAATACTCCTTCTAGCAAGCTAATACACTACAAAAAGCAACCTACTAGTAAATACATCAGCACATCACCTAGAATTGTATACGTAAATGATAGTAAAATCACACATGTATTGAACCAATTTCAACCAGAAATTAAATTAAAGATTGTCAAATAAGGAGAAAAAATATGAGAAGATTGAACACATTCAATTGTTAACAAAGATCCAAAAGTGACCTACGTCTATCAAAAGAAAGCAATTCCACTGTTAGTCAAAGAATTCAAATCAATATTAAAATGTAAAGAGAGAATAATAGAGTGAAAATTGGAGGCATAACATAACATCATAGAACAAATCGGAATGTCTAAAATATGAAGCTAGGACCTTGGCATTCAAAATGTGATGTCAAATTCACTTGGCCTCAATACTCTTCAATCATATCATATTTCACTATTATTTTATACAAACTTAAGCCACTTCAATTAGTTTGACGTGGATTATAAGACTTGAAGAGGTGAGTGAGTTAATTGAAGACAACACACTTACCTTAGCCACCTATCAACTAGAGAATGAATAAAGAGAAAAGGAATAAAGTATTAGAGAATGACTAACCTCTAAGACTTGTGGGTAGCTTAAGGTCTTGTATAGATCCTGAAGAGTTGTCACTGTTTATAAAATATTCACAACAAATAAAGCATTGTAAGATACAAAGTAGTTGTTCTATATAGGAATTAAGAAACCAACGCATATAAATTAGAAACACTACAATCTATTAATTAATATTAACTCTACCATTTGTTTTTTCAAATCAGCCACGTAATATTTAGCAAGCAAATTATACAATGAACACAATTTAACATTTACCACATGTCACTTTTAGCCTCATAGAATGGTATCTTAGTCAAGCAGGACCTATTATTTTCATCATTTGGTCTTTTAGTTTTACACACAAACTACATTCATTCTTAAAGAAACATCTCAAAGATACACAATGGGATTTTGTTTTAACCATTAAATCAATCAAAGAGTTACTTATCATCAAAGTTAAAGCTACCAAACATAAATAATTCAATTTAAAACTTTCAATACATTTTTCTACTGAACATAATGCTCTTTCTATCGAAGTGATATACCCAATGTGAATTTACCATATAAGGCAAAAGAACCTCATTGCTAAAGGCGAAAATTAAGCAAGAAAAATGAGAGTTAAAGCTTTTAAAATGGGTCTGACATATCACAATAATTACAAAGAAAATTCACAAATCATACCAGATGGAGAACAAATTTCACATCATCATTACTTCACTACATATATCTACCAACGGAAACTCGGAAAGTATTTCATTCTTCGACTTGAAGGACACATATGCATAACCAGATGGCCTTCTATGGTTCTCATGAGATATATCCTTTGAAACAAAGTTTGAAAATGCTTCAAATCCCATCGCCAAGTACCACAATTTCTTGTACATGAAAGGGTGAGAGAGAGAGAGAGAGAGAGAGAGAGAGAGAGAGAGAGAACAAATCAAGAATTGGGGTCAATTTAAACAATTCTAAACACCAACACATTAACAACATCAAAGCTAAATTCGAATTTGAGAGAAAATTGAAACTTAGGGTTTCACCAAAAATTGGTACCTTTTAGTTTGAAACTCAAACCCATAAATTTATCGAATAAATGGAAGGAACACAAAATAGAGGAAATGTGGATTCGCGGTGACTTGAAACCAAGTGAGTGTAGAGAGAGTCTAAAGAATCGATACAGATGCGTACAGAGAAAAGAAGGTAGCTGAAGATTCGGGAGATTGGAGGGAGGTGGTGATGGGCGGTTTAGTGGGGGAGAGAGCGTACAGAGAAGAGAATCAGAGATGGATCTGGCGAGAGGTTATGGTATTTTAATTTATTTTAGAATATAGTAAAAAAAATGTGGGAAAAAAATGTTATAATGATTTATATAAAAATTAAATTTTTATTAGCAAAAACAGTAGAGTCGGCTAAGCCGACTCTATATCTGATCTAAAAATTATATGCGGGTCCTACTTGAGAAAAAGAGGTAATAGTAATTTTATAAAATTAAATTTTTATCAATAAAAATAATAGAGTCGGAAAGACCGACTCTAAATATGCTTTAAAAAGTCATATGTGGGTCCCCTAACCTTTAACCTCGGCTGAGCCGACTCTACATTTTTTAAAAATTAAAGGGAAATTGGAAATTGTTGTAGAGTGCGTTAGTCCGACTCTAAGTGGACGCTATTAGCGTCGGTGTCGGTGGCCGACGCTAAATTTTGAGGCTAAATCATGTTTTCTTGTAGTGTGATCTCCGGCACGAACCCTTCTGCTTGTGAACAATCAACTTGTCTGTAAAAAATAAAGGGATTGGGGTGAGACAGGATGTCGCAGTGAGTTCCACCTATCCTAGGCTGCAGGCGACCTCGGGTATCCTATGATCGCCATTTGTCTCTACATGACCCTATTTAGGGTTTACTGTTTTGTTCTGCATAATTTAGCGATCAGGGGGAAACTAGGATCGTTGTTTGTTTACTATCATGAGTCTTATCATATTCATCATGTTTTCAAGCTTTAAGTTAGAAGTTTAGTGTTGAGCATACAATTATTATCTGGGTTCATTTTATGAAATGCATCCGAGTGGAGTAACCTCAGAGTACATCCCCATCATACCGGTAAAAATTCCTATCTGAGGCTAACACCGGACTCCTCTTGTTGCTGCATGGACAACCCTCTCGAATAAGTCCTATCTGGCCTAATCCGGAGCTTGCTAGACACAACTTAGACGTGTGGACAACCCTCTCGGAGAAGTCCCATCCGACATAATCTGGAGCCTGCTGGACACGTTTAACTTAATCTTATCATTCTTATATATATATATATATATATATATATATATATATATATATATGAGTCTTCATGAAGGTTCCCTTGCGGGCTGACCTATCCAGAATAAATCTGGAGCTTACCTGAGCCACAACTTGTCAACATACATATATATATATATATACACACACATATGTCTATATAATTATGTATCATATATCTGGTGTATCTTGGTTATGAGTTGTCTAAATTCTAACCCATAGCTAGCATTATATCGTATGTCCTTCACTCGATGTTAATGCTCGTATTCAAACGTACAAATCCTTGTTTTATTTGTAGCAACTCATTTTTAAATAGTTAAGATCCGTTGGTGTGTGATATAGGAGGTTTTAAGAAAAAGGTAAAAATATGGACTAATTCGCTTGGCGATGTAAGGTCTCGCTTAGCGAAGCCCAACCCAAAATTGGTTGCAAGGCTCGCTTAGCAAAGTTAGTATATAGCAAAATGCTCTGCCCCGCGCCCAGAAAGCTCCTGCTCGCTTAGCGAGCGTAGCAGAACATCAACTTCTACAATTCATGTTTTCCTGCAAAAACGATGGTTTGAAGTTTCAAATCTCATCTGTAACACACCCAGATCATATTAATTTCATAAAATAGGTTAAACTCCAAGGATTCACACTAATTGAAACTTGCATCAGCAAAAGTTCCAAATCTCTTAAGCACTTATTCCATTAACTCACTCAACCCATAACCCAGGAAGAATCTAACATCTAAAGGAACTCACAAGTACGTTTCTGGCCACTTTAATCAACTTAAGCATCAACCAAGGATTCTGCCAAGCTCCATTAGCACTTATCCAAAAATAGCTTATTCACAGGTTAAGCACTTCTTTGAGGTATAAAGAGGAAGATTTAGCTTCCATTGGATGTTAAATGTTTCTAGGATTATGAATATAAGTTTGCATGTTAAATTTGCATAAAGAAATTGAAATGGGTGATGGTGGGGGGAGGGAGAGGTACGGTTGAGTGAGGGAAAAAGATGAGGGAAACATAGTTTCTGTCTTAGGGAAGAAAGAAAAATAAATGGAGAACTGAAATCTTGGTTTATATACTTGCAATCTAGAAAAGACTAATTTACCCTTCATGCTAGAAATGTTCCTCAGTTATAGTTGATTAACACTGCTTCTGGTTAAGTATCATGCAAGTTATTACATAGTCGGATTGCTCACAAAAAGATGCTCCTCTTATCGATACTTTGGTCAAGGAGTTACATGATGATTGGACTCAAAGTGCAACACTTAGCTCTGGAAAGGGGGACTGCAATGTCGAGATTACATCTTGTGATAGTGTTTAATCGCTGAATTTTGATGGGAAAAACATGCAGTCGCAAAAGGAAGGGGGTTATGTCGAAGGTAAAAAAATAAATTACAACATGTGGAAGAAGTATTGGAAGGAATTGTGATTTCAGTTTCTAAGAAGGAAAAAGACGGGTCATCTGTTAAAAGGAGAAAGTCACGGGTTAATAAGGCTCATTCATGCCCTCCCGATAGGCAAGATTTCAAGGGGATTGGACCTTGGAGTTATGAGTGACTAATTGATATAAATTTGAGGCATTTTGGTAAATTTAGTTCTTCGGAAGGCTAAATGGTGGATCATGAGGAGGGAAAAAATAATTTTTCGGTCAAATTTTTTTTAAACGAAGCGGAAGAAATAATGCTCCATTAGTTATTGATTTGAAACGCGTGGCAAGATTTTCGACTAAAGATAGGCATGAAATGATTCGTTCACTTAAACAAAGTAAGAACAATAAAGGATCGAGCAAGATTTTTGTGTCCCTGAATGCAAAGGTTAATGATGTTTTTTTTTCTTACGAGAACGAAAAGTTATGTGAGTCATAATGATTGGAGAAACTGGACGGCATTACATGGTAATTCAAAAGTGATGGCTAAGGATGTTTGTAATGTGAGTGAAGTGATTAAAGTGAAGTTTAAAGTGGATAGTGCCAATATGTTTAGTGTTTTATCACGGGAAGGAGGTAGTGGGCGGTAGGGTTGGGGAGGCGTAGTGAGTGGTAAGAGTCCCGTGGAGGGGGCGTGAGAGGGTGTGAAAGGGGTTACATGTGGTAAAGTTCCTTTCCTACCTCCTGCACAATTTTAAGCAGTTCATCATCGGTGGGAAAGTTCCTAACACTCTCATCCTCCTTTTCTCCATGTGACATTGCCTTAGAGGTGTTAAACCCAAGAAGGAGTTAATAGCCCTAGGGCTATAATCAATCTGCTTCCCTCTGACATTTGAAACAAAGTAATCTCCTCTGTCATGTGTATTTGCCAAAAATTCCAGAGCAATAGTACGGTTTCTCTCTGCAGTGATCAAGTTGTTGAAAGAGTTCCACTTGAGCCCATTGATGATTGTCTCAAACCGGGGGTACCTCTGGAGATTAATGAAATCAAACCTCCGCTCTCCTAAGAACTTGTAGTCCTTGATCTTCTCAAATCTTTCAACATTTTCCGGTGTTTCAAACTTCTGATAAGTTGGTTCTTCTGGTGAAGGTGGTGGTATGGGTGGTTGAGAAGGTTGGGCCCTACGGGTGGTTCTAGTGTGCTTGTTGGATGTTAAAGCCATTTGTGAGTGTGGGTAAGGTTAGAAAGTGGTAGGATTTGGGTTTAGGAGATTGGAAAAAGAAGGGTAGGATTTGGTATTAGGATGTAGGTTGATGTTTGTGGTGAATTTGTGTTGGAATGAAAAGGGATTAGGGTGATGTTTGTGATGGAAAAGGGTTAGACAAGGATGAATTTTGTGTGAGGGGAGTTTCTGATGAAATTTGGGCAGAGTAACACTAGGGTAGGAGGAAAAATGCCAACTGATTCTCAGATCTCATATTTATAGAAAAGTGCCATAGTGCCACGAGACCAGGCATCATTCCACGATGGAGTTTGTAACAGTCATTTTTCAAAATTCTGTGACTATCGTGCCACGATAGACCACATCGTGCCACGATACAAAGTGTAACGGCCAAAAACTTCTGGAGACTGACACCATCGTGCCACGATCATCAGTAATTGTGCCACGATCGTGGTTTCTGGGGAACTATCATGCCACGATAATCAGGCATCGTGTCACGAAAATTCCAGTGCCAAACTCTCTTTTTCTTTCAAAACATCATCGTGGCGCAATGCAAATCCCCTCGTGCCACAAAAATCCAGTAACTTTCTGTAAAAAATTCTCAGCATCGTGGCACGATGGCAATTTGTCGTGCCACGATGTTTCCTGCAAGGTTTTAAATTTTTTTATAACTTGCAACTTTAGTTTCAAAACTTTTTACCAGCAACATAAATTAAAACAAACCTGAAAACAAAAGACTTAGTGGGTTGCCTCCCACCTAGCACATGTTTAACGTCCCGAGCTTGACGCACCGCTGTTTAAATGGATTTCAGATTGATAGACTCAGTTGGACGCTCAAACTCTCCCCCAAAATATGGTTTGAGCCTCTGTCCATTGACTTTGAAAGTTTGGTCAGAGTCAGGATCCTTCACTTCAATAACCCTGTAAGGAAACACTTTCACTACTTTAAACAATCCTGACCATCTGGACTTCAGCTTTCCAGGGAACAGCTTCAACCTGAAATTAAAAAGTAGAACTAGTTGCCCTTCCCTAAATTCCTTATTCTAAATCTTTTTGTCATGCCATTTTTTGGTTTTTTCTTTAAAAATTTTGGCTTTTTCATAAGCTGAATTCCGGAATTCATCTAACTCATGGAGTTGAAGAATCTTGGATTCACCTCCTTTGGATAGATCAAAATTCAGGAATTTAGTGGGGCCTACAATGCTTTGTGTTCTAGCTCCAACGGTAAGTGACATGATTTTCCATAAACAATTTGAAAAAGAGACATACCTATAGGAGTTTTGAATGCAGTTTTGTATGCCCACAATGGATCATCCAGCTTGACTGACCAATCTTTCTGTGAAGAATTCACAGTCTTTTCTAGAATTTGCTTGATCTGCCTATTGGATACCTCCACTTGTCCGCTTGTTTGAGGATGGTACATTGTAGCAATCCATTGATGCACATTGTACTTTCTCAACAAAGTCTCCATCTAACGGTTGAGGAAATGGGTTCCTTCGTCACTGATTAACGCTCTAGGGACCCCAAAGCGTTAAAAAATATTTTCTGAAGGAAAGAAATCATTACCTGGGCATCATTAGTTTGAGTGGCGATAACTTCTACCCACTTAGAGACATAGTCTACTGCCACCAAAATGTAAACCTTTGAGTCCAAGGATGGGAATAATCCCATAAAATCAATACCCCACACATCAAAGATTTCCACTTCTAACACAGGGTTTTGAGGCATCTCCTTCCTTTTTGAAATATTACCAGTGTGTTGGCAGCGGCCACATCTCTTAACATAGGTAAAAGCATCTTTAAACAATGTTGGCCAAAACAAACTAGATTGGAGGACCTTTGCAGCAGTCCTATCTCCACTACAATGGCCACCATAATTTGAATCATGGCAATGCCACAACACTTTTCCTTGCTCATCCTCAGGAACACATCTTCTTAATAAACCATCAATCCCACTTTTCTATAAATATGAGATCTGAGAATCAGTTGGCATTTTTCTTCCTACCTAGTCACGACTGCATTCACACTTTCATGTTCTTTAGGATTAGTAACTGTGTTGCTTGGAAGATTTCCTGGAGCTCTTTGTGAAAGCTGTTGAGCAATTTGACCAACTTGGATTTCAAGGTTTTTGATTGAAGTTGTGGTGTTCTTTTGTGCAGTTCTTGTCTCCTGAGTAAGAGAGTTCACGCTTGAGGCCATTGCTTCAATGGCTAACTCCCAATCGGCCTTCTTTGGTGGAGTTGGATTTGATGGTCTCCTTGGTAACCTCCTTGTTGTGGATTCTGAGGGTCATTTTGTGGAGTTTTCCACGACAAGTTTGGATGATTTCTCCAGCCTGGATTGAAAGTGTTAGAATAAGGATTGTTCTGCTGACGACCCCCTTGGATGCTATGGAAATTCACTACTTCTACTTGAGAGGCATCCATTGGTACTTCACAATGCATAGTAAAATGAGGACCTCCACACCAATCGCAATTTACAGTGTTCATCTGGTTAACCAGAGCAACTAGAGGTTGGCTTATATTGAGATCTGCCATTCTCTTTGCTACTTCAGCTGACACCGCTTCTTGAATCTGCTTGCTGGTGAATATGTTTTGAGCATTTTTGTGTTCAATTTGATTCAAGTCTATAAGTTCACCTCTTGTGCCACCTGTTCTATCATACATCTCCATTTGTTCATTCAAAGCAACCGCTTCAATGACTTTTATGATTTAAGAAGCAGTCTTGAAATTTATGGAACCACCAGAAGCTGTGTCAAGGACTTGTCTAGTAGCGTGGCGTAGACCATTACAGAAAATATGCATCTGAACTGTACCATCATAATTGTGTTCCGGACATGCTGATAACAACTTCTTATGGAAATGTCTTGTCGCCTCTGCACAAACAATGATGTAGGAAAGAACTGCTACAAGAACTTATCTTCCATTTCATTCCATGTTGTGATACTCCCAGCTGGTAAAGAATCAAACCACTCTTTTGCATCATCAATTATGGAGAATGGAAATAACTGCAAGCGTTTGGCTTCTTTAGAGTTCCCATCCACTTTTATTGTCTCGCACATCAAAAAGAAATTTTTCAAATGCTTGTTGGCATCTTCATTGTACTTTCCCGCAAACTGTTTTTCTTTCAATTCACGGAGTAATCCTGGGTTGATTTCAAACTTGTTGACCGTCACAGGCTGATTAGCAATGGTCAACCTGTTTCCGTTTCGATCACGGGCACCATAGTCTCCGAGAAGTCTCTCTTCAGTTGGAGGAGGTGGTGGATCTAGTTCTGCCATCTCTTCAATAACTGCTATCTCCTCGACTACCTGTTCGTCCGTGTCAATCTCGACTTCACTTGTCCCTTCCCTCTCTCTGCACTTTCTTAATTAAGCAGCTTTCTGATTTGCTCGGCAAGTCTTTTCAATTTATGTGTCAAAGAGAAATTCAGCTGAGGCCTGGCCTCACATACAAGATTAGACAAATGTGAGTTATTAAGAATTCGGGAAAAGCTAAAATAAAATGCGTAATAAAAAAGAATTTTATTGCAGAGCAAAACATTTCAATTAAGTAAAAGAAATTACGATTCAACAGTGATTTGGCAGTCCCCGGCAACGGCGCCAAAAACCTTGATGGCGATTTTCGCAAGTGTACGAAATCGTTCAAGTAGTAAAGTTAAAACGGTAAACCGAGTGTCGAACTTGAGGACTGCGTTATACTGTCGGAATATACTTTTTGAACTTAATTGAACAAAAGGTACGGTATTTGTTTTATAGCAATAATGAAAATTACGGAGAATAAAATTGGTTTAAATTCAAAAAGAGACAACATTGTCAGGGATGAATTTCACTAGACGATGGACTTAAGCTACTCACTTAAATATGACCAATGAACTTATTTAACGAATCATAACCTAATTCTCTAAATTACTCTTGTCCTAATTCCTTAGTGACAGAATCATTAATTCTAAAATAAACCCTAATTCCTTAGTGAATTCAAGATTAGCATTAAGCTATGAACAAACAAGAATTTCTAAATGGTTTCAAGGGTTTGTATCTATTCCTAGAATACAAAGGCAAGAATTTCTTATCTTAAAGCATTCATACATTCAACTTCTGTTTCACAATATGAATCATAAATCAATTTAAAGGTGATCAATCAATAAAAGCATTAAGCACAAAGATAAGAAATATGATTCAATAAACTTATTCAATGGTCAAACTAAGGTCACAAGGCAAAAGTCATCATCTAAATAAAGAGGATGAAAAGCTTCAACTCCAGTCTCCTAGACTTGAGAAATTAGCTACTCATGTTTCAATTACATAAAATAGCAAGACTTAGAGATATTACACATAAATAAAGAGGATGAAAAGCTTCAACTCCAGTCTCCTAGACTTGAACAGCTCATTTCCAAGATCAATCTTCACTGTTCTTCTGCAATTTCTCTCTCCAAAAATCCAACCCCTGCACTCAAAACGCACCTGGCTTTTATAGCACTTGTTTCTGAAACCGACCTATTGTGCCACGACACAGGTTCATTGTGGCACGATGGCCTCATTAAAGCAGCAGGTCAACGTCATCACAGCTTCATCGTGGCACGATGCACATCCCATCATGGCACAAAATTTCCAGAACTAAAATCCTTCGTTTGATACTCTTCTCATCGTGCCACGACACAGGTCCATCGTGGCACGATAATTCCAGCAGCAAAAACGTCTAAAATATTCTCAAAATCTTGCAAAACTTGCACATTCCAAAGTCACTTGGACTTTGACCATTCCTGATAAACTATGTCTAATACCAGCAGGAAAAACCAAGAAAAGACTCTCTAATATGTACAAAAAGACATCAAAAGACGACTAAAATAATAGCATGAGCCATGGTCAACACACTTACTGGACAGATGTCATACAAGATGTCTGGGACACTAGGAATGTTGAATACGATGTCCTGGACACTTGGTTATGACAACGTAATACAATAAACAATAAACAGTAATAAAGTAAAGTGCAGGGAAGGAAGAGCACAAGATATTTGGTAACCCAGTTCGGTGCAACGTCACCTACATCTGGAGGAATCCATGCCAAGAAAGAAAATCCACTATAATAGTATTAATTCAAAGTCCTATGTGAAAACCTCTGATTCATCATCTTCTCACTTAATCACTACCCGTGAATTTCTACCTAGGACTCCCCCTAGATATGAGTTCCCCTCTCACTTTCTCCTCACAATCACAACCCCTGTGATTTCAACAATGATTACAATCACATGGGAGAAACACTCCAATAAACAAAACCAACTCTTACAAGATGCATTAGAGAGGTTTACAAATAACAATCATACAACTCAACTAATCAGTCCAGCTCAATGCATCAAGGTGATACAAAGAGAGGCTCACAAATAACAAGGACAGACACGAAACCCTAGAATGACTCTTTTCTCAAATGACGACTTCAGTCAAAATACAACTCAACTAAAACAAACCTACTCTCAGCCTTTTGATATTGAATGGCGGCACAAGAGAAGTGTACAAATAAAGCACAAGGCTTAACAACGAAAGCCTAATAATATGTTTTTCTAATCTTAATTTTGTCAATGAAACTAGGGTATGAGTCTTCCTTATATAGCCATTCTGCAGGTTGGGCTTTTTCCTCACGGGCTAAACAATCAGCAGACCAAAACGTATATTCGGTCTTCACAATATTCTAGGAGCAAATATATTATTTCCTAAAATGATTAGGACATTAACTTCAAAAACACGACAAAGCTAAACCGACATAAGCAGCTTCTAGAAACACACGCCTCTTGGAGCACAAGTAATGTGGATCAAATCTTCTTCAATGATCTCATGCTAAAAACCAATCTTCCAAGATTGCGAAACAAAATACTTCACCTTAAGCTAAGATGTCGTACTTACATGTCTAGGACATCTGGTCCAACATCTTGCTAGAACTTCTTGTTTTAACAAAATGCAGCCAACACAATATAAAAAACCCAACAAACTTGTATTCATATATTCACATCATCTTATCGTATATTCACAACACATCATTTTACATCATCAAACATACTTCATTAATTAAATCATCTTTGTTAACCGTCTAATAAATCCACAAATCAATTCACAATTCATCTCTTAACTAATTACAAGTCCATTAATAGTCATTTCATTCACTAATTACAAGTCCATTAATAGTCATTTCATTCACTAAGTTTACTTTCATCATTAACTTAGGTAGTTACTCTTACAATACCAAATTATACTCCTATCATTCAAGTATTCCCATCTTTAATTTACACATTATCTTCACATCATTAGATACACATCTTTAAATATCACAACTTTACATAGATACATATTCAATTATTCACTCTAACAATTTCCTTAAACTCATTATTAATTTCAAGGATGTTTCATGGTCAACTGAAAAAGTTATGCTAAGTTTCATGAAAAATGCAACATGACCTACGTGTAGTATTTTGATCATAACTCAACTTCTAAAACTCCAAATGGAGTCACACCAAAGCCAAATGAAAACTAACATTCATAACTACAATTTGCATGAAGACACTAAGACCCAATTCGGAACGGAAAATGGTGAAAAAAGTTAACTTTCCCATGTCTGGAAGAAAAGGCCGAGAGCTGAGCACGGACCGTGCGCCTAAGCAGCACGACCGTGGTCATGCATCAGGTGCCAAAATCACAAATTTTCAGCTTATTCCCAAAACACGATTTCACCATTTTAAGCTTTTCTAAGGCTCCTAAATCAACCCCAACACACCCAAATCATCCAAAAACATTACCCATGGTCAACACATTTTAAATAAGCACCTTTAACACATCAAAACACCAATCATGGATCAATTTTCATGAATTTCACCAATTTCAACATAGAACTCAAGAACACAATTTTAACATAATCAAATCATGGTTTTAACATAACAACATCATGGGTTCACAAATAAACATATACCCATAATTACAACAACATACTAGAACACAATTTCCTCATCAATTCATCATCAGAACATGAAATTAACAAGAATCACACAAAATCAAGTTACTACCCATTTGCTCATATAATCCCAAATGAGAATAGAACTACCCCCTTACCTCTTAAATCTTCAAAACTAGCCTCCCTCAAGCTTTGTTCTCCCTCTCCTCTTTGATTCCTTAAGCTTTCCTCTTCTTTCTCTAGATCTCCTTTTCTCTATCTTTGCCTCTTTTCACACTGGTCACAAATGAGCTCTAACCTAATTCTCCAATCACTACAACCTATTTACATTCTCTTGTTTTTGGGCTTGGTTATCACAACACTTAATGGGCTTAGTTTCTATCATGTTATTCTTCACACATAAAACACTACTCAATTACTCACTTAAACCTCCTATTTACTCATGCACCTCTATTTCCTTAATTTCTCGTAAACTCTTATTTCTAATAATTAACCAACCTATCAACTCAACCATATTATAATAAGAAAATAACAAATAATTTTAAATAATACAATATTACTAATATCACATAAAAATAATATTAATAAACTAATAATAAGAATCAGGACGTTACAAATATCACATCAGTAATCATGGAAGTAACCACTCATGGCAAGGAAACTGACAGAAACAACACAAAGGAAAAAGTGTTCCTTCCTGAAAAAGATAAAGGAAGTGATGAAAACGCAAAAGGAGGAGAAGAGGAAGAAGTTCTAACGACTGTCTTTAGAGTATGTTTTTCTATTGTTTTGTAATGATGTCAGTTTTCATGAGCAACTAAACCTCTTGATTAGGGTTCCACGATTAACCCCTTCTTATTTGTTGGATTCTATTAATAAAGTTTTTATTCAGTTTATAATATAAAGTCTGATTTAATTCGTATATGTTTGTTTCTATACCATATCCTAGATGGAGCAATATTAGGATTGACAACACTTGCCTCCATTCAAACAAGGCAGTAGTGAATTGCTTAGTTTCTACTATAATTGAATCTAGGTATGAATTTGGTGCTATAACTCATCTTTAGGGACCCCTGCAATTTGCACGAGAAAATTGTAGGGAAAGCAACGTCCACAGATTCATCACGGAGTTATGTTATACTTTCTTAAATTCAATATAAGGAAAGTTATAAACGAATGATTCCTTAATTCAATTTCCATCAAAGACGAAGGGGGGGATTCAAGGATTCTCTAATCGTCGTTAAACATCTGAATCAACCAAACATAATCTCGCATTGGGCAACACAATTAAAGCCCGAAAATAACCACTTCAAATTTCTTTTCTTTTATTTGTTTTTTAAATATATGCCGCTAATTATCGAGTTGAATGTCAATCCTTGTGGATATGATTAACTTACTACTTTATTACTTGGTACGATTTTGTGCACTTGCCTAAATTACCTATCAATAACTATGGTGGAGAAAGGCGATATGGTGAAGCCTTTTTACGTGGAAGAGGTGAGGCAAGTAGTGGGGGATTGTGACTAGGGGTGGCAAAATGGATGGATTGGATGGATATGGATTTTGGATCCTAATGGATGGATAAAAAAAGTCCATTAGTCCATTACAATCCACTATTTTATTTTGTTAAAAAAAACCATCCAATCCATCCATTAAGAATAAAGTCCATCCAATCCATCCATTACTAGATTTTAATGGATGGATTGTCCATCCGATCCATATATTTTTAAATTATTTTTGTTAACTTATTTTTTTTTATTCTTAAAATAATTAACATAATTTTTTTGAAAAAAAAATTCTGAACAAATTTTTTATAAAAATGATCCATTGGATAAAAAATAAACAATAAAAAATGATCCATTGGATCTTTAAAATAAATTGGATGGATTGGATACATCCATATTTTTTAATTGATGGATTGAGTCCAATCCATTAAAAAAAAATTTGTTTGACGGATGGATTGGATGGATTTTATAGTGGATGGATTGGATGGATATGGATTTGATGGATCCAATTGCCACCCCTAATTGTGACAAGTTTAAGAGTCTAGGGTCACCTGGGATTTATCAAGGATTTTTGGATGGATTTACAAGAGAATATGATGCGTTTTTTGCAAGAGTTTCACAGGAAATGTAAGTTAACTAGGTGTTTAAATAGTACTTTTATAGCGTTGATTCCGAAAGTGGAGAGCGCTTAGCGGTTGTCTGAGTTTAGGCCTATTTCTTTGCTTGGTTGCTTATACATAATCTTGGAGAAAGTGCTTGCTAACAGGTTGATAAAAGTTATTGAGAGTGTTATTTCAGATACTCAATCAACCTTTGTTTAAGGAAGGAAAATTTGAGGTGGAATTCTTATTTCCAGTGAGTTGGTGGATGATGCCCGTAAATTAAAAAAAAATATTGTTATTTAAAGTTGATTTTGAAAAAGTTTATGATTCAGTGGATTAGAAGTATTTGGAAGATGTTATGATAAAGGTGAATTTTCTAACTTTGTGGCAAGTGTGGATCTTAGAATGTGGTGGGAGGTGGGTCTTTGACATTGTTTTGGAGGGACCCTTGGGTGGAAGAAGTTTGATTATGTGATAGGTTTAGCATATTATTTGATTTAGGAGAGAAAACTGGTGAAGATGGTTGATATGCATTTTTTTGGGCTGGGGGGTGGATGGTGAGGTGTGGAAGTGGCGTAGACATATGTTCTCTTGTGAGAAAGAACATATGGGTGAGCTTTGTGAGCTAGTAATTTCTATTGTTTTGCAGGATGTTGAGGAGGATAGGTGTGTTTGGTTGTTACATTCGTCCAAATGGTATTTTGTGAGCAGTGCGCATGAACACTTGATTTCCATGGATAATAATGCTAACTTTGTTAATAGTAACAATGCGTGGTTAAAAGTGGTACGGCTTAAAGTATCTATGTTTGTGTGGCGTTTGCTTCTTAACTGCAATATGACAAAAGAAGTTTTGATTACGAGAAGAGTCATTTATAACAACGACTGCCTTTGTATAGGAGGATGCGTTATAGCTGAAGATAGGAATTATTTATTCGTCAGATGTGATGTTTTTCGCAAGTTATGGTCTTTGGTCGCAAATTGGCTAGGTTTTGAATTCGTGGGACACAACCTATTTTCCGAGCATTGAATGCAATTTTCTGAATTAAGTGGTTTTTTTTTTTAAAAGGGATTGTCTTTCTTTGAATATTATTTGGATTTCTACGTTATGAGCAATTTGGAAAGAACGTAATTGTCTTATTTTTCAACATAAGGAGGAAAACATACATATTTTAACTAAGAAGATTAACCTTCAGACTTGTTGGTGGTTGAAATCAAAATATGCTACATTTGATTATGAGTACCATTTCTGAGGCTTCATCCTCGTCAATGTTTATTATCGGTCTCTTAAGATGTATAGATTTTTCTGTTTTATGCTGTTACAAAACCTGTAGTGGACTGATTGTACCTTGTTGTAATTTTCCTGGTACCTTGTTGTAATTTTCCTGGCACATCTTGTGTTGGAAAGATTTTCGTTAATGATATTTCATTTTGGTTTGTTAAAAAAATACAAAGGATAAATGTTTGTCACTTATGCTTATAATGAGAACAACTACTTTATCTTATTCAGTTTCTTAATCTATGATACTTTAAGTTATGTAACACTTTTCAATGTTCTCATTTGTTGTAATCTATGTTGAATGTTATATTATGTATTTTGATTCCTTATATTCAGCTTTTAAACATTATTCCAATCCTTTGTTTAAAATTATTTTAATTTTATAATTCATTCATCAGAAAAAGTTAATTAACCACAACAAAGTATGCTAAATTCTATTATCAAAACAAATTAATTATGGTTCTGTCAAAAAAACCTATTTCCAAAATTCAAAAAGGATGGATAACATTATGCTAATTACTCGAGATATGGTCTATCAACAACAAATTTAATAATTTATATCAAACTGAATCGATTATTGATATGTCTATCTATATTATTTTTTCCCATTTTTTACAATATTTTAACTTTAATCTTCATCCATAATCATTATCATTAGTGCGAATGTAAAAAACGAACTACAATATTAACCTCTTTATAACCGCGCCGCGTAGCCACGCAACCCGTGCTCAGCACAGATATCTCGACTAGTTTGGAATCTAAGTCAGACGTGTACAAAATGATTTATGTTTTTGATAGAAAACAACTACATGGGAGCTCTGTTATTCCTTTATGATATTTGTCGTTGGTTTTACGAACTTGGAGATTTTTTTTTTATAACTAAGAGTGAGGAGAACATCAGAGAAAAACTTAAAAGATCCCAAAAGGTTGACACCACCAAGGAACTCCAATCCTCTGCCTCTCACTCATAAGATATATTATTAAAAAAAGTAGAAAATATATACATGAGGAGGGGTCAAACCAAAACCCTAAAAAAGCCAAAATAAAGCAAAAAGAAACGAAAAAGAAGGTTGAATGGTACAACTCTACCACCCTTGGATTCCCCCTTGGAGCGAGTGTTATAGGCCTCCTTCCGAGCAAATTGATTAATTTTCTTCTTCTGACTCTTGGATAGATAGGAGGTGAATGATGCTGCTTCCTGACAGTCCATAGCCAAAGCTTGCTCAATTAAATCATTATCTCTTTGAAGAATAGCAGAACAACGAGGGGGACCTGAGGCCTTGTTCACCTTAGAGTCTGGAACTTGAATATTCGCTTGTGCATTCACGACATTTTCCACACTATTGTCATAGGAAGGAGCTTCTTGTACGGGCTCCAAAATAAATGGAGCATCAACCTGATGATTTGATTCGATGACATCATTACAAATTCTTTCATCTGTCACATTATGCAAAACTATATGGAAAGAACTTGGAGATTACTTCATCTACGTCTATATAAATTATAGGCTAAAATGCACTTTTGGCCCCCCAAGTTTCACAAACTTGCGATTTTGGCCCCCCAAGTTTAAAAATAGCACTTTTACCCCCCTAAGTTTCACCCCCTTTGCAAAACCATGGTCCCCCTTGATTTTGACTCGGTCAAAGCTGATGTGGCACTTATTTTTATTGTTTTTTGTTGAGGTGGATATTATTTTCATGCAAATCATTTCCAGCTCTGAATATTTGAAATAAAAATAAAAGGTAAAAACAAAAATGGAAGCAAAGCACGTGCCCATTCCAATTCCAAATCAAATTGGGAATTAGGGCATCTGGGTTCTGGGTTCTGCATACATACAAGTCTCTTTCTCATCTCAATCAAAAACGAAACCATCTCAATTAAACAGAAGAAGATGACGAAACCATCTCCAAAAACAAAAGCGAAATCGAAATCGAAAGGCAAAGATTCAGTTTCGAATCAAAACACGAAATCGAAAGGCACGAGTTTGAAGAAGACAGATTCGAAGAAGACAGATGCGGAGAAGACAGATTCGGAGAAGTGCGATTCCATGAAGCTGATGAGTGATGCGATGAAGGAAAATGATGGAAGGAATGCCATAGCTTTGTTTGATGGAACAAGACAGAAGCAAGGAGAAGACACGAGTACAGTGAAGACAGTGAAGATGCCTGACAAATTTGTCTCACAGTAAGTTTTTTTAAGGTTTTGAAATAAATATAGTTGTTGACATTGTTAAATTATGTATTTATGGTTTAGGGTCATTTCTTTATTAGTTGTTACTTTGTCCTATTTGTTTTAGGGTAGTGGACCACATACTACAGATTAGATTCCACTACAAGGGTTATTTCACATGTGACCCTGTAATTGCCTATAAAAGTGGTGAAGTGTATGAGTTGGAAGGTGGTTGGGACATAGATGAGATTACTCTAATTGATTTTGACAAACTTGTCCAAAATAGACTAGGGTACTCAAGTGACTATAAACTTTGGTATACATATCCTGAGAAAGGGTTGGTGGGTGGTCTTAAGTTGCTTAAAACTGATAAGGATGTCATTAGGTTCATTAATGAATTCAATGGGTTAGAATATGCTGACATATACATAGAGAACACATCACCAGATTTTCAGATTCCTATTGAAGATTATGAAGTGCATGATGAGGGTGGTGTTGAATTAGATGAAGAAGATGCCTCTGATGCTGATTATGAATGCTCTAATGAAGGATCTATTGGAGGGGTAGATGAAGGATCTATTGGAGGGGTAGATGAAGGATCTGTTGGAGGAGTAGATGAGGGTAGCAGTGATAATGTTTCACTTGATGACAGTGACTACGATGAGGCATGGGAATGGACTAATGTTTTGCCAGATGAAACTGTGAATCCTATTGTTGAGGAAAATAACAATACTGGTGTTGTTGAAGAAACTGTGAAGGCACCTCAGTGTTCAAAGAATCCTAATCCCACAACAATTTCTGACTTTGAAGAAGAAGAAGAAGATGGTGATTCTTCATATCTTGATAGCCCAGTTTCAAGTGAAGATGAAGCTGGTAAGAAGGTATATCCAAAGTTTAAGTTAGATGATAATGGTGTTAAGTTTCAGTTAACACAAATTTTTAGCAGTGCTGAGTTATTTAAAGATGCTGTTAAGGAATATGCTCTGCAACACAGAAAAAATTTGTACTTTCAGAAGAATGAAAAGACAAGGATTGTGGTGAAGTGTAGGAAAGGATGTCCTTTTCATCTTAGGGCTAGTAAGACTTCACAGAATAACTACTTTCAAGTTGTTAGTTACAATGCTGCACATAAATGTCATAGAGGTGCAAAAAACAGACAGTTGAAAACCAAGTTGCTTGCATCAAAGTTTGTTACTATTTTGAGGCATACCCCTAATATGAAAGTGAAGGCTTTGCAAGAGGAATGCAAAACTAGGTGGGGTGTTATGTTAAGCAAGTTTCAAGTTTATAGGGCAAAAGTGAAGGCTTTAGAAATGATACAGGGTGCTATAACTGAGCAGTATAAACACCTTAGGAGCTATGCAACTGAATTGATGAGGAGTAACCCAGGTAGTTCAGTGATTATCAAGAGTCAAGTTGGAGTTGATGGACCAGTTTTTGAGAGGATCTATGTGTGCTTTTATGCCTGTAAAAAAGCTTTTGCTTCTACTTGCAGACCTTTAATAGGCCTGGATGGGTGCTTCTTGAAAGGTAATTATGTTTTGAACCTTATAATGCTTGCTGAATTTATGTAAAGTACTGATGTTATGTTTCTAATATATATGACTTTTTCAAAGGTACTTATGGGGGGCAACTACTGGCAGCTGTGGGAAAGGATGGCAATAACCAGATGATGCCTATAGCATTTGCTGTTGTTGAAGCTGAGACAAAAGACTCATGGGCTTGGTTCATTAATAACTTAATGGAAGATTTAAATAGCATTCAATATAAGAGATGGTCTTTCATATCAGACCAACAAAAGGTAATAACTAACAATTGATGGTCTTTATGACAATGTTGAATAATCTTGATTTGTAACATTGTTGAGTGAATGTTGTAGGGATTGGTGCCAACAATTGCTGCTCTGTATGACAATGTTGAACATAGGTTTTGTGTCAAACATTTATATGGTAACTGGAGAAAGAGGTATCCAGGTGATCATTTGAAGGAAGCATTTTGGGGTGCAGCCAGAGCAACTACAATGACTGAGTTCACTAAGGCAATGGATAAGCTGAAAAAAATGAGTGAGCCTGGATGGGAGGAGTTATCTCAGTATCCACCTGGTATGTGGTCTAGAGCAGGTTATAGTACTCACACATGTTGTGACTTACAAGTGAACAACATGTGTGAGGCATTCAATAGTGCTATTTTAGAGTATAGGGAAAAACCAATAATATCACAAATTGAGGGATTGAAATTTTACATGACAAATAGGATTGTGAAACTTAGAGATTATATGGTTAGATATGAAGGTGAGGTATGTCCTATGATTCACAAGAGATTGGAAGTCTTTAAAAAAGATGCTGATAGTTGGTCTCCAAACTGGTCTGGTGATAATGATTACTCCATATTTGGAGTATCTAATGGTACTGATAGTTATGTTGTTAACCTCAAAGAAAAATCATGTGCTTGTAGAAAGTGGCAACTCACTGGTATACCATGCTGTCATGCTATTGCTTGTATGTGGTTTAACAACCAAAATCCTGATGATTATGTTGCACATTGGTACAGGTTAGTAATATGATAACATTGTAATTTATGATTATGATGCACATTGATTAACATGTAATTTCTGATTATGTTGCACATTGATTAACATTGTAGGAAATCAACATTTCTTGACACTTATAACAATCTGATACTGCCCAACAATGGACCTAAGTTGTGGCCCATTGTGGATTCTGAACCACTTCACCCACCATATGTCAGAAGGGCACCTGGTAGGCCTAAAAAACTGAGAAGAAAGACAAATGATGAACCTAAAAATTCAACAAGGATGAAAAGAGACCAAGATACTGTGAGGTGCAGTAGGTGTCACGTATTGGGTCACAATCAAAGGAGTTGTAAGGGAAAGTCTGCAGCTGATAGGATGATCCCAAAGGGTGGGAACAAGGTATGACTGTGTTTTTATCATGTGTTGATGACTGTGTTGATATCCTGTGATGATCAGGATGTAGGGTGATGACTTTATAGGTAATTAAGTTAGAAAATGAGTAAATAAATGAGTTAGAAAAGATAGTAGTCTGAATAATTAAGTTAGATTATTGCTGAATAAAATGAGTAAAAAGAATTGCTTCTTTACTTGTGGCATTGTTTCTTTACTTCATACTGCCATACTGATTATTGAAGCTGCACTGCATACTGAATTGCTTCTTTACTTCATACTGCCATGTTCTGTGTTATAGGCTGCAATGTATTTTAAACAACCTGGTTTACTTCATACTGCCATACTGATTTTAAACAACCTGTGTCATACTGCCATGTTCTGTCTTATAGGCTGCAATGTTATAAGCTGCACTGCATACTGAATTGCTTCTTTACTTCATACTGCCTGATGTATTATTTGACTATATAGGATAACACAAAAATTAAGCAACCTGGTTCTTCATCTGGCACCAAAACTGGGACCAAAGAAAGCAGCAAAACTGGGACCAAAGAAAGCAGCAAAACTGGGACCAAAGCTACCACAAAAACAGTCACAACAACTGGCCCCAAATCTGTGCAAGCTGATTATGTGCAAACTGGTTCTCAACCTGTGCAGTCTCAAACTGTGTCTGCTAATGTTCAATCACCAAGGAGGAGTGCTAGAAAGAGGAAATTTGATGAGTTTGAGGCATCTGGGACTCAACATTCTGTCAACAAGCCATAGATGGATTGTTATGTAATATGCTTAGTGGTTTTTGGTTTTTGGATTTTGCTGGTAGCACACATTATGTAATATGCTATCTTTTTTTTTTGAATTTTGGTTGCAAACAACATTCTGCAAGCACTTCTGCTGCTAGCACTTATTTTGTGTTGCTTAATCTGGTTGTAAACAACTTATGTTATAAGCATTTATGCTAAAACAACTTATTTTGAATTGCTTATTTTGTGTTGCTTAATCTGTGTTGCTTAATTTGGTTGTAAACAACTTATGGCTTAAAGGCTAAAGGCTAATTTAAAGAAGTGCTTATGCAGTAAACAACTTATGCAGGAAGCACTTATTTTTTCAGTAAACATAACTTGTAAACAACTGATGCAGTAAAGGCTAATTTAAAGAAGTGCTTATGCAGTAAACAACTTATGCAGGAAGCACTTATTTTTTCAGTAAACAAAACTTGTAAACAACTGATGTGCAGGAAGCACTTATTTTTTCAGTAAGCACCAAATCTTGGATTCAAATTACAACACAACTACAATACTTAATTGTGATAACAGAGTCAATACTTAATTTTCATTCAATTGTGATAACAGAGTCATACAATACACAATTACAACACAACTACAATACTTAATTTTCATCATTCCATTACAATACTTAATTTTCATAACAGAGACATACAATACACAATTACTACACATTTTTTAACTTAACCAAATACAACCCAATAACCAAATAAAAACTGAAACAAATTGATGGTCTAATGCCAATCAATAGCTACTTGAATAATATCACAAAAAGGCACAGCACAACAATTATCCCTACCACATACAACCCAGTAACCAATTTTTTTTCCCTCTTAATCAATTCATTGTTTTTCTTCAAAAGGGCCCTGATAATTTTCTTCTGCCTTTCTGGAACTTCAGCATCATACCAATTAAAAAATTTGCATTTCCTTGAGTACCCATTGAATTTTCCACACCCGTAAAACCTTCTCCCAGGATTTTCTTCTGTCCAAGAAGTTACCAATGGAGAATCAACTCCACAAAAGCATATAACCTTCCCTGTTCGTTTTCCATAAGAAGATGAATTCGATTGTTCACAATTATGAGCCATGAAAACGAAGATGAACAGTATGAGAAAAGGCAAAGAAGAGGAGACGAAGACGAACAAGACAAGGAAAGGCAAGGAAGAGGAAGACGACGACGAACAAGACGAGGAAAGGCAAGGAAGAGGAGAAACGATTATGACAAGAAATAGGAATGGAATGGAGATTTCGATTTGGAATGGAGAAGAAGATAAGAAGGTTCAAAATATAGCTGTTATGCAACGGTCGGTCACGTGACTTTTTTTTTTTTTTTGCCACATTTATTCCCTGCTTATGTGTCCCTATTCCCTGCTTATGTGGCAATTGGTTTTTTTAAAATAAGTGCCACATCAGCTTTGACCGAGTCAAAATCAAGGGGGACCATGGTTTTGCAAAGGGGGTGAAACTTAGGGGGGTAAAAGTGCTATTTTTAAACTTGGGGGGCCAAAATCGCAAGTTTGTGAAACTTGGGGGGCCAAAAGTGCATTTTAGCCTAAATTATACTGATTTTTGCAATTAAATATGTTAGAAATATTTGTATTTTTTAATTTCAGTGACACTAATAGTAAATTTATAACGATCTTCAAGAAAATTTGAACTCTATATTTTAATTTTACAATGCTAAGCTTTTACAATGCTAAGCTAATAACATCTCAAATAGGAATATTTATATTGGGTTAAATAAGTTTTTCGTCCCTATAAATATAACGAATTTTGATTTTAGTCCTTAAAAAATAAAATAGAATGTTTTCATCCTCACAAAAAAATTTATTTTGTTTTTGGTCCTTAATTACCAATTTATGTTTATATGAATGTCAAGGCTATAACTCTTTTATAATCAAGATGTATTCATGTTATGTCTGTATGTTATGTTTAACCTTTATATATTCATAAAATGTAAAAAACATGTCAAAGTTATATCCATTAGGGACCAAAACTAAAACAAAAAAATTTGTGAGGATGAAAACATCTCATTTTATTTTTTAAGGACTAAAATCAAAATTTGTTATATTTATAGGGATGAAAAACTTATTTAACCCATTTATATTTTGTAAGCAATGGTGATGAAATGAACTTGACATTAAAATAAAGTTGTACTATACTATATTATTATATATTGTAGAATAAAATTTTGTGTACTTTAGATACTCCCTCTAGTTCTAACTATAAGAGAACTTGTGAAAAAAGTTTGTATCATTAATAAAAAAATTACAATTTTAAGATATATATGTTGCTTACATGACATGTTATACCCTCATTTAAAATGTGTATTCTTTTATGGAAAATACTAACAAGTTTATGAGGATATCGTTTACGCAATAAAAATGGTAACTTTGTATATAAAATTGTGTAATTATTACTTTATCTGTTTTAAATTAGATGTTTTTTTTTAAATTTACACGATTATTAAAGAAATAATTAATAATATTGATTTTAATGGTAAAATATATTTCATTTACTAAAATATAGTTAGTGCAATAGTTTTATGATTGAAATGTTATAAATAAGTGTATGTTAGTGAAAAAGAACAATAAATATTGTATTGATATTATAGAAGAGACAAATAATTTGAGACAAAGAAAAATAGTAAATAAAACATCTAATTTGAGATGGAGGGATTAGTTTTTCATGTGTTGACTTGTATTTTTGAAACAATTTTTTTTTATTATTATGAATTCCTTATACAATAGCTTTAAACACCAATAAGTGTGTTCCCTTTTTTTTTCTTCCCTTTTAAGAGGGTATATTTAATCATCACAATTTTTTTTCCGTAAACCAAGTAACCTCCACGTGAAACTGCAGAGACTAATCCGTCGAACCTTGTGGCACTCAAATGGGCAGCAAACTTATCATTATAGTTTTTAACTCCTGTTACATACCAAATACTGGATTCGAACCCAAGACCTGAATTAATTTAGAAGAGATTTGCATCATCTCATCTAATAGGTCTTAGGTAATTGTCACAATATTCAATGAAGCTATATTTGACGTAGAGCTGTCAAAACGGGCCAGCCCGTATGGGCCGGCCCGAAAGCCCGAAAAAAATGTAGGGCTTGGGCCTAAAAATTGAAGCCCGAATGAATTCAGGGCTTTTTAGCCCGACCCGAAAAAGCCCGTAACCCGTTCGGGCTAGCCCGTTCGGGCTACGGGTAGCCCGGCAGCCCGGGAAAATTGCAATTTGCGGTTGGGCTTTTATAAACCGACCCGGCCCAGAAAAACTCACTTCTTCTCACTCTCTCACACTCTCACTCACTCGTCTCTCACTTTCATCAGCAGATTTTCACATCTTCAGATTTTCTCCAACTCAACCCTGTTGGATTTGTTCCTGTTCTCGTTCATGGCCCTGCTGTTATTTTTGACTCTTTCGCCATTATCATGGTCACTCACTTTCACTCCTTTTCTTTTACTACTTTTCTAAATCTACAATATTTGTTTCATTATCATGATTTCAATCCATGCTTGCAGTATTTGGAGGATAAGTATGCTCAACAACATCCTTTGCTCCCTAATGATATTCACAAAAGAGCTATCAATTTCCAGGTACTATTCTACTCTCTTTATCCAAAATTAAGTAAAGTGCAGTGTTTTCTTTTTCACTGTTAAAGTGATGACAAGTTGGATAATATGTAATCAAATTTGAATCTCATTCTCCTGTTGAAATTCATGTTCTGGATTATTTGTTCCTCAATTTAAGCCGTAAATGGATTCTCTTCTATTGATTTGATCCACAGGCTGTCAGTATTGTTTCTTCATCAATACAACCCCTTCATAACCTAAAACTCCTGGTATGTAAGCCACCTCTTTTTCTCTCTCAAAATTTTAGGCTGTTTTGCTGTTATTTAAAAGGGAGAAAATGAACAAAGCAACCATTTTGTGGATTTACAGTGCATATGATATTTTGCTTTTCTGTTTGCAGAAGTACATTGAGGGAAAAGTTGGCCCTGATGAAAAACTTCCATGGGTCCAGAATGTAATCAAAAAAGGCTTCACAGGCGAGATTAGACTAATTTCCTCACCAATAGCTTTAGAAAGAATTTATAAAATTAGTAGCAGAAGATATAGTTCCATCATTAGTGTCAATTATGTAATGCATTTATTCAAAGTTAAACAGTTTACTCTAATTAATAACTAGCATACTGTGTATGATAACAGATCATTAAGAGAACAATGTTTACTTTCTCGATCCTTTTGGTCCAAAAGAGAAGTAGAAATTTCATCTAAATGGCATGGAAATGGGGTGGTCTTCATTAATTAAAACTTTTTGTTTTATTCTTATTCTTAATGAAACACATACGAAATTTGGCTATTACAGTGGCAATATGAACTTGAATATAGTAGTCAATGCGATGAGAGCAATTGGGATTTTACTATTTGAGCACTACATTTCTTGATAAACAAAGCAGTTAAAAAAAAAAAAACTGGTCTTTTTAAAAAAAATTGTTTTTTTTAAAAGTTTTTTTTTTTTTTTTAAAAAAAAGACTGGTATGCGGGCTGGCCCGGGAGCCCGGGAGCCCGTATAGGGCCGGGCTCGGGCTCTTAAATTCGAGCCCGAATTTAAACAGGGCTTTTTAGCCCGGCCCTAAAAAGCCCGCAACCCGTTCGGGCCGGCCCGAAACGGGCCGGGTAGCCCGTTTTGACAGCTCTAATTTGACGTACTATATTTGTAGGTCTATTTAATGTATCACAATTTCCTATGTAAGTGAATTTTATTTTGTTTTTGTGTTTCTTATAACAAGACAAATGAAATACAGAATAAAATTCACATATATACTCTCTCTTTATAACCAAAAGTCAAATGTATTTGCTCTAAAAGATAAACCAATTTGTTATTCCCTCAATCTTAAAATAATTGTCACAGTTTGATCATATTCATTATTCACATAATCTACTTTGAGCATATTGTTTTACTAATATATAAAGAGAAATATTTGTAAATAAGATGTTCGATTTATCTCATCGAATATTTTTTAAATACCAACTATTTATAATTTTTTCTAATAAATAACTTAATATATTCCCTAAAAAAAACAGTAATGTATATCTTATACATTTTGACATGAGAACAGTAACAACGTTTGTATAAAAAAACAGTAATAACATATAAAAAAAGTAAAGTAAAGTCCTAAAATTAAACGAGCCTTTTATAAAAAGTAATTAAATGGACCTATTAAAGAAACCTAATCTGGCTGAGATATTTCCTGTTGTTCATGTTGAGGGAAGTGCAGGATATTGCTTCACATCTAGCCGTAGTAAAAACGGATAATAAGAGGAACCACAATATATGTAATTATCAACTTTGATCCCACTTGAAATCAATGATAATTGGAGATCATAATAGTGATTTGTCACCTTTCCTGCCAAATCCACAACTATAACTCCCCCATTCTTCTCTAGTTTTGGTCTTCTAAAATGCTTTGTAACCATTGCTGCTGTTTTTTGAAGGAAAGGATATCTAAGTAATAATTCCCATTGAGAAGTTATTGACTGCAATTAAAACACAACATTTATTAGAATTCACCTTCATTTTGTATACTATAAAGTATAAACCAGAGAATATAAAGGGTTTATTGTGATTTTAGTTATGGTTGTTTCATTATAGAAATCTTGCAATTTTACTAAACGACTGTGAAAACTTCGTTCTAATAATACGTTAACTCAAAAAAAATCTTGCAGTGACCAAAATTATCAGGGGGCTAAAACCGAACATAAATATAAACACAGTGACCAAAATTGTAATTAACCTAAAGTTTTTTACTAAAATTATCACTGTTCACTAGTATTCCAAGTGTTGTAAAAAATTATAATATTTTTTTAGTTCTTCCTTTCCAATCAAATTTTCTCCATAGCCAAAAACTACAATTGAACTCTTGATCACTTCTTTAAAAAGTTCAAATTTTTTAGCACTTCATTTAATCAATTATTGATGGACGAAAAATATATGCAAAATAAATAATTTAGACTAGTCGATAATTCTAAGTGAAAATGTAAAGTTAATTAAGAATTACTAGTATGTTACCATGGCCGTTCCAATAAAATATTGTCCTTTCCCAACATAATGAATATTATCTGGCATGCCCGGTAGGTCAGGACAAAATTCGCCTATTCTTCCTTTTTTGGGACCTTGTAGGTAATATTTTCTGCACCTACTCCTGTAAAATCAGGTCTTTCATAAATAAGTTTAATTCCCATAAAAAAAGTTTAATTATTTAAACAAGGGCAAATTCTATGATCCGGGACCAAAAGTTGAAAATTATTCAAAGCACTAACAATGACAATTGATGCAACTGACTAAATTCATGGATTTTGTATAATATATAAGGATTACTTGGTATATATAATTAAAAAAATACTAACAAGTATTATAATGGTACAATTTAAGACAACTAATATAATGTTATTATTTTAAAAAGTGTGTATTCAACTCTTTTTTCTTTATATTTAAAATTGTTATTTTAAAAAAAGTTTTTTTTTTATAATTTTCTTTAACTAATATCTTAAGGGTATTCGATAGCATGATCGTCGACTAAATTGAAGTGTGGGTGCAACTAAATTGTTATTACTTACATAACAGTTTCACAGTAGACGACAAATTTTTGATCAGGTGCAACTGCAACTCCATTAGCAAAGTAGAGGTTACGGGCAAGCAATGTAACCTTTTTTGTTGCTGGATTATAGCTCATGAATCTACCATGAGGCTCACCTTCCAAGATATCGTTGTAGAAATCATTCAAATTGTATTTGTATGTAGCGTCTGTGAAATAAATTGTACCATCTTCACCTACATCAACCCCATCTGTTAACTTGAATTTTAATCCATCATGTTCATCTGCCAGAATCTCAACCTTTGTTTCCTTTCCTTCTTTTTGTGTCACTCTCAATAGTCCCTATATCATTACAATTATTATTGTGTGCACAATGAACAAATAAGTTGACTCAAATTAAATAATTTGAGTTTCATTTTGGTTCAACTAAAAATGTTCTACACTATCTCAAAATCACAATCAATCATAGGCTTAAATTAAAAGCATTTAAAATAAAGTTAAACGTATTTAATACTCTAATTATAATTTAGGCCAAATACTTCGCGCGGTCCTTTAAATTATATGTTTATAACAGATTAGTCCTTTATGTATTTTTTGTTACCAATTGATCCTTTAAGTTATTTTTTGTTACAAATTGATCTTTTAAGTCATATAATATTTACACTGTCATCTATCTTTTCAGCCAACTTCGTTAAAAAATGCTTATTGACCATTTATCATTAAGATGATAGGTCCAAAAGTGTTTATGACATCAAACATGATTACTTATACACATTTTTTTTCTTCTTATTTTTGAATTCAAGCCTAATTTTACATATAAATATTTGATCATAACAACAATATAAATCAAGTAATCGGTCAATTTTGTTTTGAATCAAGACCAAATAACACACCTATGAGCTATAGTTTTGAAAGCAGTGAATTTGGACAAATCAACTTAACATTAAACATCCACACAAACACTTTTTGACTGAGTTTGCTGAAATTAGGATAATGGTGCAAATATTTTATGACTTAAAGGACCAATTTGTAACAAAAAAACTTAAAAGACTAACTTGTTATAATCATCTAACTTAAAGGTCCGGAAATAGTATTTGGCCTATAATTTATTAACAATGTAAACTTTAGATCAAATATTTGACGGAGGGATTAAAACTATCATATTTTAAAATAAAGGGACCAATTTAGTTAAATAATAAAATTAGAGGGAACAAAACTTGTCATTAAGCTTAAAGTAAACATTTTCTCTTTCACTGTATTTTTTGTAAAAATAATCTAAAGACTCTATTTACATAAATCCATTGTGGGACATACCAAGTCAGCGTCCGCCACTATGAGTTCACCGGTTTTCTCCAAAGCAAGTCCAAGTGGTCTTCCACCAGTGTGAACCCAATTTTCAACCACCGAGTCAGCCACCGATTCATTCACAGTAATTCGTTTGATCCACCCATCATCACAACCCGTATATATAAGACGCCTCCTCTTATCATAAGCCAAGTCTTCAGGTCCATCTACCCTACCCTCCACCACGACTTCAAAACCAACCCGCATTCGCGGGTTGATAGCAGGAGCCGTGGTGGTTCGTCGGGGTAACTCCCTGGCTGGAAAGTGAATCGGTTCAAACGGTTTGAGTTTGTAGAGAATAGCAGCTAATACTACTGGGAAAGCTATGATTAATAAGATTGTTGTTGTTGAAAGACATGATCTTGTTTGTTTTGTTTGAAGTGGTGGAGAAGAAACACTGCTTGATTCGGACATTGTTGGTTTTGCCGTTTTGAGGGACACTAATTAGAATGAGATGAAAGAACATATAACCAATGTATTTAAATAGTTCATAGAACACGTGCATGGGAGCATATCTCATAATATTTTTGGATAAGCAGTGTGGGTCATAATTTCGAATAGAAACGTGCACATAATTGGTGTGTACGTACAACAACAATCAAACTATATTTATAGGAATCAAATTAAGTTGTGATGTTTTATCATAAATTATATTTCAATCGACCTCGTTAACATTTAAATATTTTGTAATAGTTTGTTTTTTAGGTTTTTCTCTATCTCTAGTGATATAACTATTATTCATCTAATCTACTCTCATTACTACATAATTGATATATCTTGTGTCGACGTACTCAAACCACTTAAGCTTATTCTCGTGTTGGTTATTCATTTTTCAACACTCTGTTTCATACAACATTGTCAATCTTACAATGGTCAGATAAATCTTTCCCTTCAACTTAAGTGATAATTTCCTGTCACAGAAAACATCTGATATTCTTCTTTATTTCAACCACCCATATTAAATTCAATGATTTACATCTGCTTCTATTTCTAAGAGTTATTAGTCAAAAGAAAGTGAAAATAATGTTACTAACTTACTTCTAAGGTTTGGTTCGAGAGTTTTGGAGGGGAGGAGAGAGGAGAGAATATTTTTAATTTGACGTGTTTGATTTAATTTTTAGAAAGGGAGGGGAGCAAAATCCCTTCAAGACCCACTTTTTGTTTTCCCCCAAATTGGAGTTTTTCGGAGGGAAAAGGAGATGATCTCTTTGAAATTTTATTGCATTGCCAAAATTATTCTTAGATTAATTTAAAATCTCAATATTATCCTTGTAACAACTTTGATTATTATTAGATTATATTATCCTTGTAACAATTTTTATTATTATTAGACTAGCGGAAAGACGGGCACTCACTCACGTGTCTATCTTTTCGCTTTTTTTATCGCGCTAAAGTTTGAAAATTATGAACGGTGTTTTTCTATGAAATTTTGATTTTGATTAAAAGTATAAATATAAATGATTGTTGCTTTCAAATTATAACAAACAAACTAATTTTGTTTATCTATTTCAATGACACCAACAATATAACAAAAATATATAATCTAAATTCTTATCTTTTTAATGACACCAACAACAATCATTATTATAGAAAAAATTGTTTTATAGTATAATTGGGATAATGAAAACGTCAGCCCAAAATCTTATATATATACTCGATCTAGTTTGTTACACTTTTTAAAGCATAAAAGAAAATAAAACTGGACATATATTCATATTGTGTTTGTTACATTTTTTTTAATTTTGAATTCTGATGACCTTGGGTCATATCTTGGTTTTACCCATATTTTGTTGTTGTTTTGTACATATTAGGGAGTCTTTTATTGATTTTTCATGCTGAAATTAGACATAGTTAGAAGGAATGGTCAAAGGCCAAGGAACTCTGGAACATGAAAATTCTGCAAGATTTTGAGAAGTTTTTGGGGTGTTTTGCTACTGGAAGTATCGTGCCACGTTGGACCTGTGTCGTGGCACGATGAGAAGAAGGCCAGGAGAAGGAGTTCATCACTGGAATTTTCGTGTCACGATGAAGCTTTGAATGCGTTGACCTGTGTTTTAATGAGGTCATCGTGTCACGATGGACCTGTGTCGTGGCACGATGGGTCAGTTTTAGAAACTTGGATTATAAAGCCAGGTGCATTTTCAGTACAAGGGTTGAATTTTTCGACAAAGAAATTGAGTATAATACTGGAGATCGACTGTGGAAAGGAGCTATTCAATTCTAGGACACTAGAGTTGAAGCTTTCCATCCTCTTTCTTATTGTGTAATGTCTCTCATTCTTGCTATGCTTTGTAATAGAAACATGAGTAGCTAATTTTTCTATTGTTAGGGATGAGGTTAGCTAGATGATGACTTTTTCCTTGTGACCTTAGTTTGATCATTGAATAAGTTTATTGAATCATATTTCTTATCTTTGTGCTTAATGCTTTTATTGATTGATCACCTTTAAATTGATGTATGATTCATATTGTGAAACAGAAGTTGAATGTATGAATGCTTCAAGATAAGAATTTCTTGCCTTTGTAATCTAGGAATAGATACAAACCCGTGAAACCTTTAGTAATTCTTGTTCGTTCATGCTTAATTCTAATTTTAAAATTCACTAAGGAATTAGGGGTTTATCTTAGAATTAATGATTCTGTCACTAAGGAATTAGGACAAGAGTTATTTAGAGAATTAGGTTATGATTCATTAAATAAGTTCATTGATCATATCTAAGCGAGTAGCTCAAGTTTGTCGTCTAGTGAAACTCATCCCTAACAAGCTTTCTATCTTTGAAATTCAAACAAGTTTTATTTTCCGCAATTTTCTATTATTGTTATTAAACAAACTTCGTACCTTTTTGTTCAATTGAGTTATAAAATTACACTTTGACAGTGCAACGCAGTCCTCGAGTTCGACACTCGGTTTACCGTTTTAACTTTACTACTTGAACGATTTCGTATACTTGCGAAAATCGCCATCAAATTCACTCCCATCAATTATCTTTTTTAGAGAATAAAGGATTAGAAAAAAAAATTGATATATCATAGACAATAAAGATTGAATTTGTTACATTTTTTTAATATTTGAATTTACTCTTATATATTTGTTATGTGTGCTATTTGTATTTAAAGTTGAAAGTAATTTGGAAAAGAGAAAAAGTCAGCCCAAAAGAGTCGAAAGTGACTATTTTCTTTATATATATATATATATATATTATCGTCAGTCTATGAAATCGTAAAAACAATCATTTTTGTATATTTAACTAAGTTTAAGCGTAACACAATAAATTAATTTTAAAATCTCCCCCTTCCTCTTGTGAACCAAACACATTTTTAATTAAAATTCATCACCTCCCCTCCCATCTTTTGAACCAAACATATATTTAATTAAAATATATTCCCTCCCCTCCCTCCTTTTCCCTCCCCTCCATTAAAATCCCTCCTCTCCCCTCCATTAAAATCTCTCCCCTCCCCTCCGTTGAACCAAACTGACCCTTATGCTTTGTTTGGAAGTTTAGAGGGGAGGGGAAGGGAGGAATTTGGGCGATGGGAAATACAGAGGGAATTGAAGAAATCTTTCACATTTTTTGGAAATAGTATTATTTTAGAGAATGATAAATTAATGCTTATGATTCATATATTTTTTATATTAAAAATATTATAACAACATAGATTAAATTTGAAAAATTAATATAAACACTCCAAAACCCACCAAAACCCTCCTCCAATACAACTTTTTAGTTCCCTCAAATGAGAAGAGTTTTATATTATGAAGAAAAATTCATCCCCAAAGCCCTCCCCTCCCATTGTCCTCAATTTCTTCAACTTGCTCATTCATTTTTTCCAAATCCCTCCCCTCCGTTCCCCTCCAAACTCGCAAACAAAGTCAGCGGGTGAAAAATGTGTTTAAGTCGATTTTGTTGGAAAAAAAAACATGAATGTAATATGATTTAAGGGTAAAAAAGTAATATTAGGTTTAAAATCCCTCTACTCTAGTTGTGAACTAGACACATATGTAACTAAAATTCCTCCCCTCCCTTCCCCTTCCCTCTTTTAAACGAAACATATATTAAATTTAAATACCTCCCCTTCCTTCCCCTTCATTCCCCTTCCCTTTATTAAAATTCATTCCGTCCCCTCCCCTCCGTTGAACCAAACAGACCTTAAGTGTTTTTAGATAGAAATAAATTAACAGTATATATATATATATATATATATATATATATACATACATACATACACACACATATACACACACATACACACACCGTATTGGTAATGTACTTAGTGTTTGTCCCATATGCAACGAATACATGTTCAAATTATTTATTAAAATTAAATTAAGTACGATTTGGATATATTTTTCGTTAAACATATATAATTAGTATTTTTAGGCATATATAATTTAACTTCTGTAAAAGGAAGTAATTTATAATTTAACTAAACTTACTTTTTTGACAAGAACTAAACTTACTTATTTTATGTAAATTAGACTTTTTTTTTATGCGAATTAGATTTCTTGACATTTACCTTAATATCGGGGGGCAATGGACTTGATTTATATGTGAACCTTATTATTTGTAGTGTATTTTAATAAAATATTATTTTTTATTTTCATTTTTTTTTATTAAAAAATTTGTTTTTACTAAAAATAGTAGATGTCCACCTTTTGATCATTTTAAGAGGTTCATATTGCATTAAAATTTGAAACAGTCATTTTTTAGTGACAATTTTTTTCAAGAGAACCATATTATAAAATTTATTTTTTTTATAAAAAAGGTTTAGGTAACTTGAGCTCTAAGGACTCACTATAGTTGGAGCATACATCAACGCTAAAAGAGCATTTATAGGGATATTCACATATCATCCATCAAAAAGATTCTCACATCGGCGATGGAAGATGAACTCACAATTTTAAGAGAGAATCAACTCCTTACTAACTAAGCCTACCGCCATTGACATATTATAAAATTTATTATTTGTGTGGAGATATTGTTCTATATTTTTAAGGTCAAATACCTCTTTTGGTCCTTTAAGTTTGAAAAAAATATCGGATTAGTCTTTTAAATTCTTAAGTTTCAAATAAGTCCTTTAAGTTGTTAATTTATTACACCGTTACCCTTTTAAGGACCTATTTGAAACTTAAAAACTTAAAAAACTTCAAATAGGTACATTAAATTAACAACTTAAAGGACCTATTTGAAACTTAAAAAACTTAAAGGACTAATCCGGTATTCTTGTCAAACTTAAAGGACCAAAAATGGTATTTGGCCTATTTTTAATTATTTTAAAATATACCTTTTTTACTAAAATGGTAAGGGTCAATATATATTCCGGCCTTATATCAACAAGTTAGGAATGACCAATATCCTACCAAAACTGCTAAAGCAATCGTACATTCAACAATAACTTAGATGTCATAAGCTATTGTATGCTTTTACACAATCCCCATTTTACTAGATTGTATTTTCGTCAATGTAATTAACTAGTATGGCCATCCATCTCAAGCATAGTCTAGGGAACACTGATGGGATTTAGGTAAGGCAAGTAATAGAAAGCTTACCTCTATCGAGAAAGGATTTAGGTGGCGAGTAATAGAAAGCTTCAAACATATTATTAACTACTAAGGATTTGCAACCAACTTAATCCAAAGATTATGAATACATTATGTCTACCTTACTTCTAAATCCATTATAATATTGTTTCTCAATATTTTTCGCGTGGTTGTAGTGTATATGAATTTCTATGTTCTAGTTTGCTAAGTGTTGGAGTGCTTATTATATAGCCAAGAGTGATTTGAACATTGTTAATGATGATTTGAACGTTGCAGAGTATATTCCTTAACATGAGAGCCATTGTATTGACTTGTACTATTGTTCAGAGCAATTTTTTCACGACTTTGTCTTGTTGCAGGAATTGTCTCTATGATCTTGTATTATGTGTAGAGGTTGTGTCCACGATCTTGTACTATTGCAGAAATTATGGTGCATAACTTATACTATTGTACTTTGTATACCACTTGTCAGTTGTAAATTCATTTTAATTTAAACTTATGGAAGGAAAGAAACGATAATTGGTATATCACCTTTCTTGGTTGCTTTTTGTCTAAATTTTTGCCTCAATAAGGTTTCTTTGAAATGTAATTCTTGCCAAAACCAATTAGAGGCGAGCTTCCTTACTTCGGCTTTTTCATTTTGATCACTAGTGGCCGCCATTGCATCTAATTCGTTCAGCTCAAGTACCATGTTCTCAATATGTAGGTCTATCTAACTGAAAATTATTCCACCACTTCAGCCTTTCCTTGAGTAGTTTCAGTTTCTCTTTTACAATGAAAATTTTTCTTCCAAAAATCTTAAATGATTGTCAACACTCTTTCACAATGTTTATATCGTCAATGAATTGTGTAGTACCCTAATGTTGTCCAGACAAATTAAAAAAAAAATCTTTAAAAAAAAATGACGAGTGATAACATTTTAATTTATTTTTTACAAAAGACATAGGTGAAAATTAATTTATTTGGGTCATTTAATTTAGCCAAGTTCAATGGTCAATTGTTCAATTATATCCCAACAAAAATTACAAAAAAAAATATAATAAAGCCATAAAAAAAAATTAAAAAAAGAAAAGCTTATACAAAGAAAAAAACAAGGTCAAGGTCACTGTTCACAGCCCGTGTTCAGCGCCCTGTTTCCCTGTTTTTCTTTCATCATCCTTTGCCCAAATTTAGACACAAATCTTCAACAAGTTCACAAGGCAAAGTCACTTCCTTCCCTCTTTAATCATTATTAACCAAAACTTTTGTCAAACATACACAAAAATCCAGCATTAAATTATATCCCATGGTCCCAAGAAGAATTTCAAACATGCCTATATAACAGGGACGAAAATCAGAAGCAGAGGGGAGGATTTCAGCAGAATCAAAAAAATACCAGAAACAACAAAATCATATAAGAAAATCTCTACAAGAAACTCTGTCATTTTTTTTTTACAAACCATCAACAAACCACCACAACAAATCAAAAAATTATCTAAGCCATCATCACAAAACCTCACACGAACAGAATCATCACATCACACAAAAACACCACAAAAACATCACACAAAGAGAGGAGATTAGTAGCAAAATACTCCTTTTGCTACTATTTACTCTCTTCATCTCTTCTTCCAACAAAAACCACAACCACCCAAAACCCTCACATTTTTCGTGCATCTGAAGCTTTGGCTAGGAGTTTGTAAGTATCTTCGACCTTTTTACTTCATTTTTCGCATTCTGTTTAAGTGTTTGTAGTTTTCTTCATAAATAATGCATTTTTCACCATAAGTTCATGAGCATGACTTAAGGCCAAAATATAGTTAGTTCTAGGACATCTTTTGGTAAATCTAAGACCACTAGGATGTAGTACTCATGGCAAGCTTTACAGTGATGTTTTTATTTTCGTATTTGGTTCAGTATTGAGTGAGAAATCTAACTAAGAAGTTGAGAAAAAATCACAGAAACTGTGTTCTGCTGTTCCTGCATATTTTTCTGCATTTTTACTCTTCATTTTAGTCATTTTAACCCATTTTTGCACTAAAAAATCATACAAAAATCCAAAAAAATCACAAAGATCACAACAATCACCAAAACAGAATTGATTTTTCTTCCTACTGTTTTCGTTACCGTTTTACCGCTGAGTCTGAAGAGTCTAAGTCTGAGGTTCTGAAGCCAGAGTTTGAAATGAGCTTCTGAAGTCAGCTTCTGAAGGTCAGCTTCTGAAGTGAGCTTCTGAAGTGAGCTTCTGAAGATCAGCTTCTGAAGTCAGCTTCTAAAGTGAGCTTCTGAAGTGAGCTTCTGAAGATCAACTTCTGAAGGTCAGCTTCTGAAGTCTGAGTCTGAAATCAGCTTCTGAAGGTTTCGCAGAGCAAAGTCCTGGTCACTCTGCGACCATAGCAGAACTCAGCTTCTGAAGGTTTCGCAGAGCAAAGTCCTGGTCGCTCTGCGACCGTAGCAGAACTCAGCTTCTGAAGTCAGCGTCTGAGGTTCAGAGTCTGAAGGTTCTGAGTCTGAAGGTTCAGAATCTGGGATTCAGAGTCTGAGGTTCTGAGTCCGAAGTTTCTGCGTTTGAAGGTTCAGAGTCTGGTTTGAACTATTTCTGAAAGGGCTGAAACTCATTTTATTTGATTAAGAAAAAAATATAACAAGTGTTAATGCTTTCAATTGTAGTTTATATATCAATTTTCAATAATAAACTTGAATGAGAAAGGAATGGTCCTACGTATGTCTTTCCATTCCATGGTTGCACGAACACTTGACGTATGTCTCGTTTGTTCGGACAATCGTCATTCTATTTTCAAAATACAAAAAAACATAAAAAACAAATTAAACACATCAAACTAATTTTCGGCCCCCCGCGGTCAAATAAAAAATCAAATCTCTTTTCACAAACGGACGATGTTTTATCAATTCTAACGCGATACAAACAAACGCTTAAGCCTCCCACGCACGAGCATACAAGCTACGTTTAACCGCTAGAATACGATAAAAAAAACATTGTTCTTTAAAATCAACCAACAAACAAATATTTTCTACCCCCTAGAACTACGTAGCTTTGATTTCTCCATCACACCGGGAGATACGTAGGGGCAAGATCAAACTCTTGTCAAGCACACTAATAAAAACCTCATTTTTGGTCTTCAAATCCTTTTTTCTTTCTCTTTTACTCTTTACAAACACTTTTCATAATAATAAGGAAATAAACATAAAACTAACACATAATTGAACGCTAAACTAATTAACGGTTCCCGTTGGGTACAACGGATGTGAGGGATGCTAATACCTTCCCCTCGTATAACCGATTCCCGAACCCGAAATTTGGTCGCAATGACCTTGTTCTCGTTCTCGAAAGGGTTTATCGATGTTCCCCTTTTCAAAAATAAAACTTCGGTGACGACTTTACTGTTTAGCGAGCGCTTTCCGCCCGCACATTTTTTCCCGTCGCTTCAGCTGGCGACTCCACTGGGGACTGTTTAGAGAATCAAACCTAGCTAGTTAGTTTAGCTTTTAGTGTTAGTTTCTTGCCTTCCATGTTTGTTTATCCTTGGTCTTATTTGCTTTATTTCCGCTTTATTTGTTTTTCGCCTTTATGTTATTGTGCTATTGTATTGGAATTGTGCTGTTCAAAACACTTTTGAGTGGAGCTTTGCATCCGAGCTTGAAAAACCAAGGTTTAGGATGGTGGTTTGCGTAGTATTGGCTTTCGAGATAGACATCTCGTTTAGTTAATATGAAGACCCCGCTTAGAGATGGTCCTCTTCGTTGAAAGGTCGTCCGTATAATGGTTAACCTGTTATTATGGCGAAATTCCGAATTGGACCCCTAACTCTAAGGACCTTCTTCTTAGAACATCTTCACATTTTGGTGTTTGTATTGGCTTTCGAGGTAGACATCTCGTTTTGGTTAGTACAAACCCCACCTAGAGGAGACGAACTCGTGAAAGGTTGTCATATAATGGTTAACCCGTTATTATGGCAAAATTATGAGATGCTTCCATGACTCTAGATACTCCTAGAAAAAACTTTAGAACTACCCTCGGTGAGACCCCTGATATAGAAAGCACATAGAACTAAGCCATCGTAGGGAGCCTTCCCTTTAAGTTTTTCCCAATTATCCATACCCACACAAAGCATACATGCATTGCATCCCCATGCATAAAATCATTTTCTTAATATACAAGTTTGTTTCAGGGAATTGTAAAGGCTAAAATGGTGTTCCAAGTGTCTAACAAATGGAACATGGGCTCCGAGAAAAGAAGAACTCTGTCATTGAAAGTCGAGCTCCCTATGATAAAAGACTTTAGGGAGGAGATTGAGGCAATCTAAAAAGTTTGTAACCTGCCTATTTGTATGACTCCTTGATTATTAATGAAAAATCCTTATTGCTTTTTGGTTATTTCTGTTTCTCTTTATCTCAATGCCTTTACAGTTGGTAGATACTTGCAGGAGCATCAAAAGCCTTACAGTTCCCTAAACTAATCATAATATAAAAAAAAAACTTTTTCATGCATTTGCATTAATATCATCCATAACATGCATACATTCATTTTCATACCCAAAACTCATTCCCCTTCTTATTACCACAAATTCCAACAACCCAAACTGATTCATCGGCATTACACATATCCACAATGTGTCATGACACTGTCCTTGCAAGAGTGTTGGTTGATACTGGTTCATCATTGAATGTGCTTCCAAAGTCCACTCTCAACAAGATGTCTATTGATGGAGTCTGCATGAACCCCAACTCATTAATCGTGAAAGCTTTTGATGGGTCTAGGAGATCCGTCATTGGAGGGGTATGCCTACCGGTCCAAATAGGTCCGCACACCTTTGATATCACTTTCCAAGTGATGGATATCAACCCAGCTTATAGCTGCCTATGGGGATGCCCCTGGATCCATGCGGCTGGAGCTGTGACATCTACCTTGCACCAAAAACTAAAATTTGTGGTGGATGATAAATTGATCACTGTTGCTAGCGAAGAAGATATCTTTGTAAGTCATATGTCTTCCTTCCAATATGTGGAAGCAGGTGAAGGATCTTTGGAAACTTCTTTCCAAGCTTTAGAGGTCGCCAATGTTGTGGCAGTGTATAAGGAAATATGTGCTAAGAAAGCTAAAGTCCCTGCTACCTTTTGGAAGTATGATAAGTTGTTGGCTAAAAGAGGAGGCTCCAAAGGTTGTGAGCAGTTGTGGGATATGCCTATGAAAAGAGATAGGCATGGATTGGGCTACAAACCATCCATGGAAAAGAATGATGCTGCGAAGATACCCATTGGTAACATTCAAGAAACTTTTCGCAGTGCGGGTTGTGCTAGTGAAGATCAAGTAGCTGTCATTAAAGATGTTCCAGATGATGGGGAGACACCTTGTTTGGTCTACCGTTGCTCTCTGAATGCAAGCCTCAACAACTGGACTGCCGTTGAAATCCCAGAGATATTTTCTTTTTCAAAGTAATCATGTTTTTCAAATCCTTTTGCTCTGCCCAAGGCTTAAGGATAACTTTGTAGGGCACCCTTTTATTTCAGATGTTGAATCATCATCAATAAAAAGCATTTCATTTTCCACTACTCTTTATTCTTTCATTTCTGCATTTATTTTTTTAGAAAATGGTAATCCTTTCCATTCTTTTGTTTATTTTGTTTTGTTCATCCTTCTAAAATATAAATCATCATAAAACACATGCAGATCCCTGAATAAATCCATTGAATATGATACCGCTACAATCCCGCATAACCTTGAACTCCCCATTAACCAAGCTAAAGAGGATTGTGAAAGCGATTGTGAGCTTCCTGAGGAGTTGGCAAGATGGCTAGAGCATGAGTCTAAAGAGATACAACCGAATCAAGAGCCTGTGGAGATAATTAACTTGGGAACTGCACATGACAGAAGACAGGTCAAGATCGGGTTGTTTTTAAATGCAAAAGAGCGCGAGAAGTTGGCCGAACTCTTGAGGGAATATATAGATGTGTTTGCATGGTCATACCAAGACATGCCAAGGTTGGATACCAAGATAGTTGAGCACAAGCTGCCGCTTCGGCCAGAATGCCCGCCGATAAAATAGAAGTTGAGAAGGACAAGACCGGACATGTCCCTTAAGATCAGGGAGGAGGTCAAAAGACAGTTTGATGCAGGATTCCTAGCCGTGGCAAAGTATCCACAATGGGTTGCTAACATAGTGCTAGTGCCGAAGAAAGATGGTAAAGTGCGAATGTGTGTCGACTACTGAGATCTAAACAAATCAAGTCCCAAGGATGACTTCCCATTACCTCACATCGACATGTTGGTAGACAATACAGCCCGATTCGCGGTTTTCTGATTCATGGACGGATTCTCCGGCTATAATCAAATCAAGATGACACCAGAAGACATGGAGAAAACTACCTTCATCACCCCATGGGGAACATATTGCTACAAGGTAATGCCCTTCGGCTTGAAGAACGTTGGAGCAACCTATCAAAGGGCAATGATTGCTCTCTTCCATGACATGATGCACAAAGAAATATAAGTTTATGTAGATGACATGATCACCAAGTTCGAAACTGAAGAAGACCATATCCTTCACTTGCAAAAGTTATTCGTACGTTTAAGGAAATACAAATTGCGACTCAATCCAGCTAAGTGAACCTTTGGTGTCAGCTCCAAAAAGTTACTTGGTTTCATCGTTAGTCAATGACGGATCGAGGTTGACCCTGACAAGGTACGTGAAATCCAAGATATGCCAGCTCCTTGTACTGAAAAAGAAGTTCATGGTTTTCTAGGGAGATTGAACTACATCTCTAGATTCATTTCTCATCTCACTGCTACTTGTGAGCCAATCTTCAAATTGCTACGTAAGGATCAGGTCATCATATGGAATGAGAATTGCCAAGGGGCATTTGAAAAGATCAAACAATACTTAAAAGAACCACCCATCTTGATACCGCCTGTTCCTGGAAAACCTCTCATTATGTACTTAACAGTATTGGAGGAATCCATGGGATGTGTGCTGGGGCAACATGATGAAACTGGTAAGAAAGAGCATGCCATCTACTTCTTGAGCAAAAAGTTCACCGATGTTGAAACCAGATACACCCTGCTAGAAAGAACTTGTTGTGCCTTGACATGGGCTGCCCGCCGATTGAGACAGTACATGATTTACAACATGGCTGGTATCAAAGATGGATCCAATCAAGTACATCTTTGAGAAACCCGCTCTAACTGGAAGGATTGCCCGTTGGCAAATGATGTTATCCGAGTATGACATCTTGTATGTAACTTAGAAAGCTATTAAAGGAAGTGTGCTAGCAGACCACTTAGTTCATCAACCAGTGGAAGACTATCAGCCCATACCATTTGATTTCCCAGATGAAGATATTATGGTTTTAAAAGACGATGAGGTCATAGGAGACGATGAAGGACCCGAGCCAGGGGCTCGATGGAAGCTTGCATTCGATGGTGCATCTAATGCCATGGGGCATGGGATTGGAGCTGTTCTAATCTCTCCAAAGGATGGTTATATCCCCTTCACAGCAAGGCTATGTTTTGACTGCACAAATAAAGTGGCGGAATATGAAGCATGCATCTTAGGCCTTGAGGCTGCCATCGACTTAAGAATCAAGATATTGGAAGTGTATGGAGATTCGGACCTAGTCATTTACCAAGTAAAAGGAGAATGGGAAACCCGTCATCCCAAGCTGACCCCGTACCGTGCTCATGTCTTGAAGCTAATAAAGTTCTTCGACGAAATCACCTTCCATCATATCCCCAGAGAAGAAAATCAAGTAGCAGATGCTTTGGCTATGTTATCATCAATGTATAAAGTGAACTTTCACAATGAAGCGCCGCTTATAAATGTGGAGCGCCGAGACGAGCCATCATTCTGTCTATCAATCGAAGAGGCGTCTGATGGTAAGCCGTGGTACGATGACATCAAGGTCTACCTCAGAAATCAAGAATATCCTGCAAACATATCAAATAGGGATAAAAAAGACTCTGAGACGACTATCAGCTAAATTCTTCCTGAATGGTGATGTGCTCTACAAAAGAAACCACGACCTGGTTTTTCTCAGATGTGTGGACAAACATGAGACAGACTTGCTCATCAAAGAAATCCACGATGGGTCCTTTGGTACTCATGCCAATGGACAAGCAATGGCAAGAAAAATCCTAAGGGCTGGTTACTATTGGTTGACCATGGAATCTGATTGTTTCAGCGTGCTACGCTAGGAAGTGCCACAAGTGCCAAATCTACGCTGATAAGGTGCAAGTGCCTCCAACTCCTTTGAGTGTGATGGCATCACCTTGGCCATTCTCTATGTGGGGCATCGACATGATCAGACCCATTGAACCTCGAGCCTCAAATGGACACCGGTTCATCCTAGTCGCCATCGACTACTTCACCAAATGGGTTGAAGCTGCTTCATATGCCAATGTAACAAAGCAAGTGGTAGTTCGATTCATCAAAAAGGAGATAATATGTCGCTACGGACTCCCCAACAAAATTATCACTGACAATGGCACCAACTTGAACAACAAAATGATGAAAGAGTTGTGTGAAAGTTGCAAAATTGAACACGACAACTCTTCACCATACCGACCAAAGATGAACAGAGCCGTAGAAGCAGCAAACAAAAACATCAAGAAAATCCTTCAAAAGATGATGAAAACTTACAAAGATTGGCATGAAATGCTTCCCTTTGCCTTACATGGCTATAGGACCTCGGTTCGCACCACGATAGGGGAAACCCCGTTCTCCCTGGTATATGGCATGGAGGCAGTCCTCCCCATTGAGGTGGAAATCCCCTCAGTGAGAGTCTTGATGGAGACAAAACTAGAAGAAGCAGAATGGATCCAAGCAAGATTTGACCAGTTAAACTTCATCGATGAGAAACGGATGATAGCCTTATGTCATGGTCAGTTATATCAAAGCAGGCTCAAGAAGGCGTTCGACAAGAAGATCCGTCCTCGAGAGTTCAAAGGATGCGACCTAGTGCTCAAAAGGATCTTACCTATACACAAGGATTCGCGTGGAAAGTGGACCCGAACTATGAAGGCCCTTATGTAGTGAAGAAAGCCTTCTCTGGAGGAGCCTTGATTCTCACAACAATGGACGGTGAGGACTTTCCACGTCCTGTGAATTCCGATGTAGTCAAGAAATACTATGCCTAATAACAAAAGAACGCCCGCTAAGTTGAAAACCTGAAAGGGTAGCTTAGGCAAAAAGGGGCATCCCGGTGGACTGAAAACTCGAAAGGGCGGTCCAGGCAAAAGTTAGGGAAATAAAAAAAACAAAAGAAAACCAGCTAAGTCGAAAACCTTAAAAGGCTTAGGCAAAAGTTGGGAAAAGAAAAAGGTAGGTAACTACATCATGACAGTTCGCTCCTAACATCAACTGAAGAACCAATTCCTTCGCCATCCCCAGAAGCAGGGTGTTGTGGGCTTAGGGTTATTAAGAAAGTAGCGGTCGTCATGACTCAATGGGAACTTCCAGTGTCCTCCCTATTCCCATCTTCATTTCTCTTATTCATTTTTGTGGAGTTACACCTTTAGTGTGCTACCATTCCATGTACTAAATTGTGTTTTACCATCAATAAAGTACATCTTTCTATTTACCTTTGTCATTTTCCATCCTCAATAAATGCTATTTATTTTGATGATACAATTTCGAAATTAAAATAATAACATAAAATCTGTTGAAATCATGATCACTTTGATTTTGAAAAAAAAATGTTTAAAGGAAATTAACGATTCCCAGTGAGATGATGTATCTCGCAAAATTCTCAGAGTAACCGCGAGTGATTCCCCTTTTGTAGAAGAATCAACAGTTACACGACATACCAACTGCCCATGCAAGCACGAGATGTCAAAAGCTCTGTCGACAGCCATCCATTTGAAACTTCAAGAGTGATTGGTGTTGCGAATGCCGAAAGATCGAAAACCCCAAATATCGTACCTTAACCATTTTACCCCATAAAATCCCTAAAGCCCGACCATGCTCGGCACCGAATCACAGCTGAAGCCCAACATGTCCTTGGCTTATCCCAAGAGTTAGCATACTACATTCATCATATTGTACGCATTCATTAGCATTGCATCTCATATTGTATCATATTTTCCCCCCTATGAAATCTATCCAGCAGTGAGGTTTCTTACACTCCTCAGCGAGTCATCCCAGTGTTCCCCCAGTGAACCTCATTCAAGAACTTCCCTAGTAAGTTTTTCTTAGAAAATCCCCCAGCAGATCTCTTCCCAAACTATCCCATTCCCGAGTGGACCTACTCACATCCACTAAAGTTCCCCAGTTAAGATTCCCCCAACGAGTCTATCTGATCATATCATATCATATCATTATCATTTCACCAGCGTCAGACTGGCAATAATCATATCACCCTTTATCATTTTACCATGACCCACTTGGCAATAATCGGTCAAACATCACTTTTCCTAATGAATCGACTTTCAGCATAAACGGCTGAATAAGATCACTTTATCCTTAGGGATCTACCTCCAGCATAAGCGGCTAGATAAGATCACCTTTCCTAGTGAATTGACTTTCAGCATAAACGGCTGAATAAGATCACTCTATCCTTAGGATCTACCTCTAGCATAAGCGGCTAGATAAGATCATCTTTCCGAGTAAATTGACTTTCAGCATAAACGGCTGAATAAGATCACTATATCCTTAGGATCTACCTCTAGCATAAGCGGCTAGATAAGATCATCTTTCCGAGTGAATTGACTTTCAACATAAACGGCTGAATAAGATCACTTTATCCTTAGGATCTACCTCTAGCATAAGCGGCTAGATAGGATCACCCTTTCCCAGTGAATTGACTTTCAGCATAAGCGGCTGGATAAGATCACCTTTTTCCTTAGGATCTACCTCCAGCATAAGCGGCTAGATAGGATCACCCTTTCTCAGTGAATCGACTTTCAGCATAAGCGGCTGAATAAGATCACCTTTATCCTTAGGGATCTACCTCCAGCGTAAGCGGCTGAATAAGATCACCTTTATCCTTATCTACCTCCAGTGTAGGCAGCCGGATATGATCACATTTATCCTTAGGGATCTACCTCTAGAGTAAGCGGCTGGATATGATCAACCTTCTCTCGGTGGAGGCATGTTGTATGTATCGTTTCACCAGTGTCAGACTGACGACAATCAGGTCCTTAATCGTTTCACCAGGATCTGCCTGGTGACAATCATTTTCAATCGTATCAGTCTAAGTACCAGCCACGACTGGAGATGACCATTTACATTTCACATCATCAATTTAGGGTCTCTGCATCACTATTTCACACACCTTTCCATTATCACTTGATATCTTGAAGGACAAAATTCGGGTCCTTATATTTACTTATCTTTTACAATGATAATATTTACTCCTTTTGCTACCATTTACTCTCTTCATCTCTACTTCCAACAAAAACCACAACCACCCTAAACCCTCACATTTTTCGTGCATCTCAAGCTTTGGCTAGGAGTTTGTAAGTATCTTCGAACTTTTACTTCATTTTTCGCATTCTGTTTAAGTGTTTGTAGTTTTCTTCATAAATAATGCATTTTTCACCATAAGTTCATGAGCATGACTTAAGGCCAAAATATAGTTAGTTCTAGGATATCTTTTGGTAAATCTAAGACCACTAGGATGTAGTACTCATGGCAAGCTTTACAGTGATGTTTTTATTTTCGTATTTGGTTCAGTATTGAGTGAGAAATCTAACTGAGAAGTTGAAAAAAAAAATCACAGAAACTGTGTTCTGCTGTTCCTGCATATTTTTCTGCATTTTTTATACTCTTCATTTTTAGTCATTTTAAATCACAGAAAATGTGTTCTGTTGTTCTTGCATATTTTTCTACATTTTTACTCTTCATTTTAGTCATTTTAACCCATTTTTGCACTAAAAAATCATACAAAAATCCAAAAAAATCAAAAAGATCACAACAATCACCAAAACAGAATTGATTTTTCTTCCTACTGTTTTTCTTACCGTCTTACCCCTGAGTCTGAAGAGTCTAAGTCTGAGGTTCTGAAGCCAGAGTATGAAATGAGCTTCTGATATGAGCTTCTGAAGTGAGCTTCTGAAGGTCAGCTTCTGAAGTGAGCTTCTGAAGGTCAGCTTCTGAAGGTCAGCTTCTGAAGTGAGCTTCTGAAGATCAGCTTCTGAAGATCAGCTTCTGAAGGTCAGCTTCTGAACTCTGAGTCTGAAGTCAGCTTCTGAAGGTTTCGCAGAGCAAAGTCCTGGTCGCTCTGCGACCGTAGAAGAACTCAGCTTCTGAAGGTTTCACAGAGCAAAGTCCTGGTCTCTATGTGACCGTAGCAGAACTCAACTTCTGAAGTCAGCGTCTGAGGTTCAGAGTCTGAAGGTTCTGAATCTGGGATTCAGAGTCTGAGATTCAGAGTCTGAAGGTTCTGAGTCTGAAGGTTCAGAATCTGGGATTCAGAGTCTGTGGTTTTGAGTCCGAAGTTTCTACGTCTGAAGGTTCAGAGTCTGGTTTGAACTATTTCTGAAGGGGTTGAAACTCATTTTATTTGATTAAGAAAAAAATATAACAAGTGTTAATGCTTTCAATTGTAGTTTATATATCAATTTTCAATAATAAACTTGAATGAAAAAGGAATGGTTCGTCGTATGTCTTTCCATTCCCT